>WOFM01000192.1:91704-230675 GCA_011428145.1 Ericerus pela | reverse complement strand
CGAACGAACATATAAGTAAATTAGTGTCACATATCGCATGTATTTAAAACAAAATATAAACAAGAAATAAGCAAAAGCAGTCAAAAATTATTACATGTAGTTGTCATATAAAATTGCTACGTGTAAAAAATGGAAAAATAAAAATAGGTATGTCGTTGACTAGTATAATATTATATAATAAATGTGTATGCGTTCATACAGTGTTATATTGTTTTAACTTAACTATGTCGTGTAAAAGTTAACATGAGGTACATATTCAACCTTATGTTATAGTGTCACGTCTTACAAATATTGTGTGATTTTCAATTTAACATGTATAAAAACGTGTCGGAGAGATCAATATCTCCTCATCGTCAGCTGTAGGGAGATAATATTATTATATATATATCCTTATAATTAATTATGTGTGTTTATAATGTAATTTTACTATTGTGGGAATCAATGGTATATGTTAGGGAATGCTGATGCCAATAAGAGAGGCAGAGCAGCGACGGGGAACCTATTGAAAGTTGTGAGATGAATTGTGAAGCAACATATGGACCGCTCGGTTTACAATAGGCGCTAAAAGACCGACACCCATCCGCAGTCCAAAACCAATTATCAAAAAATTTTGCAGGTTGAGTCAATTAAGACTATTGGCCGAAAGGTTGACTTGTTCGGAGTATTCTCATAACAATATTTTGGTACGTTTTCCGGTCAAGTGCCTTCGTTAAAATATCTGCAACTTGATCGGACGACCTAATATCGTTAAACGTAATTAATTTATTTTGAAATGCTTCCAAAACTGCATAACACTTGATCGCTAGAGACCTGGAGCGTTTCTGGCCTCCCCCAGATGCAATGCGTGATGCGGATATGTTATCCTCATACACCTGCACTGAGTCGGTTACAGAAAAAACGCTCTCAGTGAGTCTCCAGATCACGTATATATCGTCCAGTGCGTCATTCAACACAATTAATTCGGCTGCAGTTGACAAGGTTGCAACCGAGTTCTGCCAGTGAACGGCCCAATTTAACAAGTCTCCGTTAACGAAAATCATATAGTCTGTTGTGGAGCACCCTTTCTCCAAATTTTCTATTTCTATGGGTGAATCGTCTACGTCGGGTGCATACGACGCATCGACAAATGCTTTAATCTGAGTTTGGTCAGAATGAAATACGAGAGAAAAGTCCCTTGTTGTTTTAAGGTACCTAATAATACGACGAACATAATTCTTAGTTTCATTATTTGAGGATGTCTGAAAACGTGACAGGTAATTGACTGTGAAAGCAATGTCCGGGCGGGTCAGTCTCGCTACATACAGCAAATTCCCAATCATGGCCCTATATTCAGTGTCATCTATTCCATTGGCTGGCTTCCTTATTTTGAGACTCGTTTCCATAGGCGTGGTTGCCGGATTACATTCCGTCATACCAAACTTACGTAAGATTTTATCTATGTATCTGTTTTGTGTCAGTATTATTTGCTTCCTTGGGATGTCCCGACTTATCTCAAAACCGACAAAGAAAGTTGGATTTTTCTCTATTTTTAATGTGAAGTTCTTATTGAATGTATTTATTAAATCTTGTGTCCACTCGTTGTGGTTGCTAGCCAACAACATGTCATCCACGTAGACTATTAGCAGTGCCATTGCTCCATTTTTATTTTGTTTTGTGTATAGGCATCTATCTATTTTTGATTGGAGAAATCCAGCTTGTATTATTGTCGAGTTTAATAAGTCGTACCAACTTTTAGAAGACGTTTTCAGTCCATATATTGACTTAATCAGTCTTAGGCAATTATTTTTGCCCAGTTGGCGTCCCTTGGGTTCAGATATGAAGATAGGATATTTTATCTCAGAGTTAAGGAAAGCTGTTTTTATATCAAATTGTGTAATATTTAGATTATATTTATTTGTGATGGATAGCATCCATCTTATAAGCCAATACTGGACCACCGGGGCATAGGTTTCAGTTAAAGAATAGTGAGTAAGGTCCTTAAAACCCCTTGCAACCAATCTGGCTTTCGGTTTGTGAATGCCTTGATTGTCGGGTTTTGTGGTGAAGCACCACTTGGTATCTACCAATCTCACATTTCTTTCCTTGGGAACGACCTCCCACACACCCATATCAGACAATGATTTCAACTCATCGGTAATGGCTTTTTGCCATTCTGTCCTAAAAGGATTGTTTTCAACATCCTCCCATTTTTGGGGGATGTGGTCCTCTATATAACGTTTATATCTTTGTTTGCATACATTTAGTATTACGGGTTTTTCTATTATATTATTGTGTTGGTCCTTATTTTTATTGTTTATTTTGTCTATGTTTATTATGTTCCTCGTTTCATCGAATCTGACATCACAAGTCACATGTGATTTGTCAATTAACGGGTCCCTTATACAGTACTCACTACTTGTGTAGCCCACAAATACCCCTTTGTCAGCTCGTTGTGTGAGTTTCGGATGTTCAGTGTTTGTTTTCTTTTTTTTGTTTTTTGTAGCCTGTTGTTGGCGAACTTCCATGGGGATATGTCTATAGGCGAGAGACCCAAAAACTCTCATGTTTGATAAATCCGGCTTTATGCCGTAAAGCATTTCGAAAGGGGTTTTGTTGTCTTTGTTTGCCCTTGTTGGGCTCCTATTTATGACATAAACCGCCGTCAGAACAGCCAATGACCAAAACTTGAAGTCCAATTTGGAGTCAAACAGCATAGCTCTAGTTCTAGCCATTATCGTTTGATTCTGTCTTTCAGCCATCGCATTTAGCTCTGGCGAATACGGAACGACAGGCTCGAGACTTACACCGTTTTCCTCACAAAAAGTCTTCATATGTGAATCTAAATATTCTTTAGCATTGTCACATCTCAGGGTGGCAATGGGATGGTCCGGAAATTTTGACTTTAATTTCATATACAGTTTTTTAAACTCTTCACACACCATTGATTTTTTTTCTATGGTCGAGACGAAAGTGTATTTTGTGGCATGGTCAACAAATATTAATACGTACTTTTCACCATATATACCTGGCAAAAAGGGGCCCATTGTATCCGATGAAACGAGTTCCAGTTTCCTTTCAGGTCTGGTCCTAGTGCTATTGTGCCCTAACCTTTTTGAATTTGCTTTTACACATATTTCGCACAAACTGAACTCATCATCTCGGAATGTTATTCCATTAGGAATCCCTCTTGAGACCTTAGTTAAGAATCTCAAATTCTTTCCAGATAAGTGTCCTAGTCTCCTATGCCATATCATTTTTTTTTTCTATTTTTAACTCCCCTGTATTTTCATTAGGATCATGATTATTATCTGTTATTTCATTATCTATTGTGTTATTATTATCGTTTATACTTATATCCTCATTTGTTTCTTTATCATCCTCGCTGGTTTCCCTATTTTGGGTTTGGTTATTCTCTTGTTCGTCATTGTGACTTATTATTATATTATTATTTTCATTATTATTAGTTGTGTTTTCTCTGTTATCTGCACTTTCCTCCTGACTGTCCTCAATAATTTCCTCTTCTATTTCATATTCCATCCATTCGTCCTGGGAATTTACATTAGGCATACATGCCAATTTATTTGATTCATTTTTATAGGGACATATTTTATTTATTTCATTTTCATCTTCTATTATGTTGACTGCAGATTCCGGCACAATCTCGTATTTGACCATGTATACCCCCCTTATTTTTGGGGCAGAGAAGAGCACTTCATTCGTTCCTCTGACATATATATGAGCCGCAGAGAAATTTTGGTCTATCCCCAGTGCCCTATTTTCAGTTATTTTTATCCCTGACATCAGGTCTACATTTAGTGACGGTACATAATGTACGTTTTTTAGTCTTGTCTTATGACTTTCTGGTTACGTTCTGAGTTTTCCACTCTAATAAACATTGTACCAATATGGGTTGCTATTAAGAGTGTGTCTTGTATTGCGCATTCTAATTCGATGGGTTTTTCTAACATTATTGGATTGGACAATTTTGACAGGTCTGATATTACGTGAGCGACAGCTCCACCGTCTAACATAATTCTTTTAGTTAGGGGAATATAATTAGGATCTGACTCCTGTTTTGTGTCTTTCGACGTTATCAGATTTATTAATTTGTTATTTGAATTATTATTCGGTTCTTGATCTCTATATCTGATCATCATTGACCACTGAACGTCGTTTTCTTTTTTGTTTTTATTATTATTATTATTGGTGTTATTTCGCCCGTATCTTGTGTTTTGTGCAGGACCATCTAATTTATTTTGGGGTCTTGCACCCTCTTTATTTGACGGACATACTTTAGCAATGTGCCCTTTGCCATGACACTTAAAACAAACTAACATACTCGAATTTGGCAAAGTATTTTGATTTTGGTTATTTTCATATTTTTTATTTTCAAAGTTGTTATTGTTATAGTGAGGTGTTTCTGTTTGTTGGTTATTATTATATTTCATTTTCCCCTGATCTACGTTTTGATTTCTATTTGTGTGGTTATATCTATTGTAACTTCCTCCATATTGAAATCTCTGGTTTTTATTATTATTTGTGAAGTTACGAAATTTATTATTACTATTATATTTTGACTTTTTCTCGTCATACAACCTATCCGACCTTTCAATTAACATGGCATGGAGTGTCTCAATTGTTTTCTGGTCCTGACTTAACGTATTAAACTCCAGCCTAGTCATATCGTAGTCCATGTTTAACGAGATTAGAAGCTGTTCTATCTCCTCCTATCTGTCCAAATTTTTCCCACAATCCCTTATTTTTTGGGCTGCCCTCGAGAAAACATCCAGATAACTTCTCATGTTCCCATCGCTATTAAATTTTAATCTCTGGAATGCTTGTTTTGCATTAATGTACGTGACCTGAGTACAGCTCTTATATCTCTCATCAAGAACTTTTAAAATCTGGTTTATTGTTTTAAGATCTTTCACTCTTTCGATTAATTCATTATTAAGTCCCTGGTATATGAGTGCCTTTCCCTTTTCCTGGTTTCGGAAATATGTCATACGAGTCGCTGGGTTGGCGTTACTAGACTCAGGGTTTAAAAAATTATTTAAATCTAATCCCAAAAAAAGTACCTCTGTTTCTGTATCGTGCATAATCGGGTATAATCCCTCTGCGTGGAGTGTGGAGACCATCATGGTTCTCCAGGCGTCATAATTTCTCCCATCAAATACCTTCTTGGTGTCAAATCGTGACATATCGTTAAATTTTTTCTTGTTGGGGCTTATTATTCCTACCTCAGAAACACAAGAACTTAATTCTAGGGGGTAACACGGTCTCAACCGCACGATTATGCAAACACGGTCTTAGCCGCTCGATAGGGAATGCAAGTCACAAATATTATGTTATAATTCTTACAAATAAGTTAACGTTTTAATTAAATCTCACGCAATCTGCCGCTGACGATGAGTTGATCTCTCCGCCGTTGTTTTCAAATTCTTTTCAGTTGATGGAATTTCTAATACTTTATCGCCAAAATGTCTTTGAATCGAAATGGTCTAAGCTTTTGATCTTGTTCCAGAACGAAATAATTCTGTTGAACACGTTAAAGCATATATTAGTTCTCAATGCACAAAATTATTCAACAGAAATACAAAAGGTTAATGCTGAAAGGAAAATAAATAATTATCTTTTGTCAATTGGAAATACTTTTTGCAGTTCGTGAGCAGGAAAAAACTGTCACTCAAGTCAATTGTTATTCAATAATTTTGCTTTTGTTATTCAAGATGTATCTCATTCAACAAATATTTCCCTTTTTCGACCACTCTCGACCAACGAGATAAAGTTTGAAAGGTTACCAATGATACCTTTCAAGTCTCAACTTTACTCGAAATTTGGATGAGAGTTAACATGAAAATATTTCGAACGTTTTACTTTATATTAATTAAGTTTCGAACTTTTACTATTAATTTTGGACTGAAAATCACACCGATTATTAATTAATTATTCTAAATTTTACTTATCTCAATTTCCTTTTCGTATTTTCGGCGTTTTCCACTGCTTCTTTGCGAAGTTGACTTGATCTTTTACCACTGCAACTTTCAGACTTTCGACTTTTTGACTTCGATATCCTTTTCGGAACACAGCACGAACAATTGCCAGCCGTTTTTGACTCTGCAAGCTGGTTTTCCAAACCACAGGATTCTCTCGTACCTGATCTGCTTACCCCAAACTCTCAACTTCGACGTTTTAACCGGCGCCCAAGATTTCACTGAAGTTTTCATTAATTTTAACTTTTACCTTTGATTCATTTGATTTGCGCCTTTTTCAACTTCTCCAGGATAATTCCTTTAATCGCTGGAACTGAACTTTGCATTCACAAACTTTTACTATCCTTCCACTTTGCGTGGAGGTATTACACAATACTAATTTTTTTCACTTTTGCGTGACACATAAACTTTTTACTTTTAACAAATTACACGATTAACACGAACATATTTTGATTCACGCACTTATTTTCATTGGTACGTGCTCTGGCTACCATGTTGAGGCGAGTTTCGATCGTTTCATCCAAAGAAAATTAAGCACGGACATTTATCAACAGTAAAGTTTATTTATGACGTTAGTACAACGACTGACGAGCAGAGAACATTCTCCGTCGAGCAGTGGCGGAAAAAATATTATACTGGCGATCAGTGTCGCCACATGTAGAAAGAATAAATGTAATATTGTGTTACATGCAGTGTTGGTTAGTATACAGTTATGTGTTCGTGAGGTAGTGAGGGAATCGTATCCCAACACAAATTTCCAATTCTGGCTAGAAAAAAATTAATTTTTATAATTCGTTAATTTAGGAATTAAAATTATATTTGCGAATCGAAGAGCTTTAAGTCATCGACAAATCAATGTTATTAAATGCACACAAATCGAATAGAATTTGTCGACAAATTCCATTTGATTTGTGAGTAATAATGACTGATTTGTCGATGAATTCTTTTCAATTTATCGGCGAATTAATGTTCTTAAACACAAGGCATTAATTCGTGTGTAGCCCTTAATTTGTCAACGAATTAATTTTACATACTTCCATGATTCTTTCACTCAACTATATTTTATGATACTTGCCTGTGAAGAAATAACTCCATGAGATTTTTGAGCATGATAAGATAAACCACTGACACTCTGAAATTGTCTGCTACAGTATGAACATTTATGAACCTACACATAACAAAACAATTGTTGTGCATTGGGAGAAGATTTTTTTTATATTAGCAGTTGTTTTCTAACAAGCGTGACATTTCAGTATATAAGTACGTAATTCTTTGATTAGTTTTCCATCGACAGTAATAACATTTAATCCCATTTGCATTAAAATGTTCTGTATATAAAAAAAGTAAGAATTAGGAACGAAATAATTAGGTCTAAATATAAAATTCACAATATTCTACCTAATACAAATTCAGTTTTCACACAAAGTACCTTTTTCGAAAAGTAACGCCTGCAGTGTTCGGCTTCAAGATTTTATCAGTTCTAGCAGTCCATAAGCTATATAGTCAAAGGTTCACCCGAGAACGCTGAAACTCATTTCCCACTCAAACTTTAATCTTGTAATGGAGGGAGATCGTTCATCTTCCTCAAACTTGTAATTTGTACTTTAAATCATTGCATTACAGTATCTCTAACTAACTTGTTTCTTTCCTTGGATTTTAACCTTACTTCAATAGTATCTCTAACTAACTTGTTTCTTTCCTTGGAAGTCAACCTTACTTCAATGTTCATTCTTCAACCTCTTCCCAACAAAAAACGAATGGACAGGGATGGTAGTATTCCAAACGTCTTACTAATTGTAAATATAATTATTTCGCTATAATACACTGTTTAATTTATTATTCCAATATGATATAATCTGTCGTAATTCGAATCGAATATACAAAATCATCACTCTTGCCCACCCCTGGTGACACACGTGTATATTGCTATAGTAGTGAATAGTGATTGATAGTTGATACTCTGTATGATTTCATCTTTATTCTTTGTATTATGTGGTCGGAGTTTGGGACAGTCTCGTGTTGCAAAATTTACATTCGAATCAAAATCATCTACTTCATACACTAGTATTACAAATAATATCTATTATTTATAATACAGTTTGTTTTGTATCGAAGTTACCTTGCTTCCGAGTTGTGAACTCCCTGAAAATAACTTGAAAATCATAACGTATTACATAAGAAATTTATCTGTCTTTCTTATTTGAATTGACTTGACCTCTCAGAGCATTTTGAATGACAAATTTAGAGACAACAGAGTATTAGAGTAACGGAAATAAGCTACTGTATTTACATTTACGTCGATTATTTTCTCATATTATTGGGTTCCCTAGAAAACAGTGATTTTTTTACCGGTGAGTAAGTAATAAACGCTTTCCGCTTATAATTAATAATTATTCAGCTTTGATGTGCAATTTGCAAGGCCATTTCTGAGAAATTATTTTTCCCGAAAATCAGCTGGATTATTCATCATTCTGTTCTGTGACTGCGGAAAATTGAGATCAACAAAATTTTGTTCAATTTTTCAATTTCCAGATTTGCCCTTTTTTTCGTATGCACAATATGTCGACATTTAAACCTGTGCAATATGTTATATTCGACATGGATGGTTTACTATTAAGTAAGAAAGTCTTTCCAATCATTTTAATTTTTAGTTATAAAAGTAATCAGCCATTCCTACGGAGGATCAGATCATGCACCTCTATATTGCGATAAATGCCAATTTTTTGTCTTTAGATACCGAAGAGATTTATAACCAAACTTTTCGTGAAGTTTTGGGAAAATATGGTAAAACATATACTGATGAAATGAAAATTAAGGTTATGGGAACTAGACCGAAAGATACGTATTCAATATTCATAAAGGAATATCAACTTCCTGTCACTCTTGATGCATTCACCGAAGAAATTACTTCAAAACTGATTATAAGTATGCAGAAGGCAGAATTGATGCCCGGTAACCCGAGTAGCATGCACTTCACTCAATTCATTAATTCTTTTAATTCCTGTCGTTTTCCCTTATTAATCATATGTTCTCTAATCTATTATAGGAGCCGAGAGACTTGTTACTCATTTGAAAAAACATAATATTCCTATAGCTGTTGCTACGAGTAGTGGCCAACAAGCTTTTGAAGTAAAAACGAGGCGACATAAGCATGTCTTTGATTTGTTTCACCATATAGTTGTAGGAAGTTCCGATCCTGAAGTGAAGAACGGAAAGCCGGCCCCTGATATTTTTCTTGTATGTGCATCTCGTTTTCCCGAGAAGCCGTCCGCAGAAAAAGTAAGATTTTAAATTAGCGGTAATGACTTCCGACAAAATGTTATATTTATGACCAATTAATTTTCTACATAGTGTTTGGTATTCGAAGATGCTCCAAACGGAGTTCAAGGAGCGATAGCAGCCGGAATGCAAGTTGTGATGGTACCAGATTCGATCATACCCGAAGAGAAAAGAAAACTAGCCACCAAAGTTATTCCATCATTGGTACATTTTAAAGCTGAAGAGTTTGGTCTTCCTAAGTTAGAGGAATAAAAATCAACGCTTCTTGGAGTAATTTTGATTTGTTACTAAATTTTTTTTCAACCATGAAAAATGTTTTCGTGTTTTTTATGAGGAATATGATTTGTAATTATTAAATGTTCTAGTCCAGTTTGAATTTTTTCTAGTCTTTGTGTGAACTTGTATCTTTAATTTACCTCCGATTAATAAAAATGGTTATATTTTCCGTAAATAAATTATTTAATTTGTGCATTCCGAGTTTTGAATTTCCTTTAATTTTATGATAGGGGGAAGACACCAGTTTTCAGTTGTCTTCATGGGCTTTATGGGTGGGAGACTATCTGAACACGCAATCGATTGGAGAAATTTTTTTTTCGTATTTGCTCTTTATTTCATTTTCGCACCTGAATAACTTAAATTTATGTCGACTGCAAACTTGAACAGTTCGTAATTTTATTTTTAATAAGTACGTTGGTAATTCTTGAATAAAATGCATTTTGAAAAATACGTCTATACAGTTTACAGTATAACACGAACCATTTAGTTTTTATATGATAATATAGTTCTCATTTTGATGTTAATTTCATTGTGTTAGTGAATTGTTCAAATCGAATGGGCATGTTATTTTTGTCATATTGCACTCCGAAACATTGTGAATTTTCGTCCCTTATTGCTCTCTTATCATAACGCTAAGATGTTCTAATAATGTAAGTACAGTTCTTTTAAACATTCGACCCCTAATTTCATTAAATTTTGTCAGAATGGTCGATAGAAAATTAAATGATTTGTGCTCTGAGAAAAGCTCTATTGAACTAATAAAATGTGTTAACTTTGCTGCTGTAAAACACAAAAATCAAAGAAGGAAAGACGTGGAGGAAACTCCATACATTAATCATCCAATTGGTGTGTATCTTTTTTTTACATCTATAATTGTTCAAGTAATCGACCTATATAACCCAACGTTTCTTTCATTTTTGAATAGGAGTAGCTAATATTCTTGTAGAAGAAGGAGGAATTGAAGATCTTGATGTTATCAAAGCAGCTATACTACATGACACAATTGAAGATACGAACACTACAATTGATGAAATTGAAGAGAACTTTGGTTTCAAAGTAAAAGGAATTGTTGCTGAAGTCACCGATGATAAAACACTGCCGAAAATGGAAAGAAAGAAAAAACAGGTAGACACTCATTTTTAACTGTACTGAAATATATTCTCTTCGAGAGTACAGTATCTATATCACTATACATAATAATAGTATGGCGCACGCTGCGACTTATTGAAACGAGTTTTTCGCAGATAGAACATGCCGCCGGATCTAGTTTTGAAGCTAAACTAATTAAATTGGCAGACAAACTGTACAACTTACGAGACTTGGATCATCAAACGCCAGTTGGATGGAGTGAAAAACGGGTTATAGAATACTTCGTTTGGGCAAAGGAAGTAATTGATCAAATACGAGGAACAAATACGAGTCTTGAAGCAAAATTGGACGAACTGTTTTCTAAGCACAAACTTAAGTGATCTATCAGAAATTGTTTTGTTTACCAAATTTGCTATTTTTATTTCCAAGTCGAGTGGTGCGATGAAATTTAAGTAGTATTAGTTTGTTCAAATTTTAGAGAATATATAAATATATATTTTGAACAGGCTGAAAACAATCTTTACGTTCGCCCCCAAACTATCCTTTACTCTATATATTACATATATTATATACTTCGTCAGCCAACGCGTTTGTCTTAAAATTGAATTATCCAATAAAGCTTTTGAAATTGACGGCTCTAGCATTGAAAATCCCGTGGCAATGGCGTAGGTATTAGGATGTGCGGGGATCAGACTCCCCGAAATTTTTCGAATACCGCTCAAATTCTAAGAAAATAATGTGCAATATAGACTATTGCCAAAACACTTTAGCCAAAGTGGATGTGTATCAACCACCAAACAAAAAAGTTGAAATTTTGAAAAACTGGTTGAAAAAAATTTTTTTGATAGCTTCGCTCATACCAAGAGGCCCATCGTAACTTAAAATGCCCCTTCCCGAAATGCCGCTGGCAACTCAGCCTAAATTACGTTCTCACTACGCCACTGCCTAGGAGTGCCTGTTGATAGACCATTGCAAAGTGCATCCATGTCTTGTATGTATTTTTATCTGATCGTTTGATTGTATGTCTGTAACGAACAAATTATGACAATTGCCGCCGTGGCTCAGTGGGTGAATATGGATTTTATCACGCTTGAGAAGTAAGTTCGAGTCCGGAGTCGACAATTTCTTTTTAATTTTATTTTAGTCAACTGATATTTTTGTGTATTAGAATGCTGGGTGGAATTTTATTTTCATTTTGTCGAATTTTTCGCCATACAACTATAAAAAAAAAGCCAAATCGTAAGAAAATAACATAATCAAAATAATGACGTTTATCCATTTTGAGAAGCTTTGTCAACAGGCGATCCACTGTCCGATGGCCTATTCACAACATTCACAACCAAGTGACGAAGTGATGATCAATTCTCGTTGAAATAATAATTTCTTTCTAGTAAACGACAAGTTTCCAAGTTTTTGAACGTTCAAGTATTTTACCGCAGTTTTTGCTTGGGGATCTTCAGCTTTTTTCTGTATTGTGATAATGACACGGTATAATAAATTTCATTATTTCCAATAAAAGATCAACCCATCAGAATGTATCATGTTTTCAAATGTACGATTAATTAAAATCATGATTTTTGTTAGTTCTTCAAGACATTTTCTATGAAGAAACCAAATTTGTGCGCGCCGATGAGGCGTTAGAGGAAAAAAAGTATAAACATGCTTATTAAAAAGCAAATTCTCTGCGAGACGGAACGATTAAAATCAAATTTATGGATTATATTACGTAGAAATTAAACTTTTTTCTTTGAATACCAAATTGCCTTGCGTGGCATACCATTCCCAACAAAAATTCAGCTCATTAAATCTATGTGAAAATTTCTCAGCAACACAATCAAAGTACATAATTTCCAATCTGAAATCATCTTTGAAATTTACAAATTTCTTGACTGCGGTAAAATGTAATACGTTAGATGTATTCCACATACCTTGAAAATTTGAAGTTTTTCGAGCGCGCCTTTTATTTTCTCTCTCAATTTTCCGAAACAATATAATGAATTCTTATGCCAAAATAATAGCAAAGAAAAAATGCTGAGTTTTCAAAACCAAAAAATAATTTATTTACTTGAGGTTTAGTAACATTTAGTTTTATAAAACAATATGAATTTTCAAGCCCAAATATTCCAAACGAAAAATAATTTATTATTCTAATTTTAGAGAAACTAAATTAAGTAGGGTTTAAAATAAGTAGTTTTGAAATTCGAACATAAAATTGAAAGCAATAAAATAATGAATTGAAAAGCTGATACGACATCTGTAAGTCGAAATACTTTTCAGAACTTTGATAATCGAATCAGCAAAGCGCAAAGAGAAAAGATAAACAAGACACTGTGCGAAAATAACATGTATTGAAACTAAATTAACAACGATGTGTACCAGCATTGTAACAAAAAATCTAGCTATATAAAAAAGATCAAATTTCAAGTAAGTAATGAAATGATGTAGTAAATATAATACTAAAAAACCGGAGGTATTCCTTAAAAATAATATTTTAACCCATATAGTATTTTTTAAAACTAATAAAAAACTATTTTTTTATGAAGCAACTGCTATTTTAAAAATTACTAAAAACTTATAAAAGTGAATGTAATATCGCTGCATTATAACTGGTACAACGAGGCAAGAAAATAATAAAAATGAAAACAAAATTCTTCTCTGAAGAAATAAAAGACCATTAACTTAGGAAAAAAAAATTCGGCTAGAAAAAGAATATCGAAAAATTAACTTCTTCAATCAACGCAACATAAATGATTATGTACAAATTATACATAAGAATTCTCAACTCAAAGTCTCGAAATCTGCAAAAGAAATTTATAAAATTAGAATTTAAAGAAAAGTTCTAGTTCAAAATTCGAATGAGCTAAAGAACTAACATTAATGAAGAGGAACAGTTATTGCAGTAGTCAATCCTCCATGTTTGGAATTTCTCATCAACGGTTTATGCGACTGCAATGATTTGTGATGTTTCGTCCAGCAATTCGTGCAAAAATAACGAAAGCATCCATTTTCGCGGCAAAAATAAGGACCCATTTGAATCTGACATGAACTGCAAGGTGAATCTTCTATATAAGGGTCAATTTGTACCTACAATAAAAAAGCAAAATAATATAGAAAAACGACAGCCATAAAAATATCAAGTTCAGCAGATTTTGAGATACGCACCTTCTTTTCGAATCTTGGCGTTTTAACGTCGACGAAAGCAGCAGTGACAGCTTTTACATAGTTCTTATAATTAGAAAAAGTAACTCGTCCGGATCCGATTGGGTACTTGTTTTTATCCGTATCAATTCCTGAAACGAATTCAATAATTGCGTCTTATTTAAAAAAATGTAATAAATAAATGAATATCGATTTGACGGATATACACACGTACCAGCATACATTACACCGCCAAATAAATTGTCCATAACGCGAAATAATCCTTCGGCGCTCATCATACCATGTAAAGCACCGACAAAAACTGTTTTCAGAGGATCTAGTTTCTGGAAAGTCTTCACAGAGTAATTACTGTCATTGATTGACCAAGGAATAACTTGAACTTCCTTTGGTCGTGAACGGCGTGTTGTTGGAATTTTGTAATAAAAACTACCCTCGTTTTCGTCGATACCTTCTCGACAAGATTCTAATAACAATTTCACCTGAAAAAAATATAATTAAAAAAATTAAAAAAACAAAAAATACTCGAATAGTTTGCAGCAGCAAATATAACCAACCTGCATTTCGTTTTCGAAAATAATATAGGCGTATCCTTTAGGCTGAGCTACAGCTTCCTTGCCCGGCCACTCAACCTTCACATTTCCAAATTGATGAAATGAACAAATCAACATTTCCTCCGTAATATCCCACGGAACACCGCCAAGAAATACCTGTAATAAATGCAATATTAAAATTATAATAATTACTTAATAATAAAGGATATTTAAAGATAAGTCAACTTACTTTACTAGAATATGGCCCTCCTTTATAAGAACGTTTTGGTAGCTCTCCACTCCACGTAAACTGGGCTTTGGCATTACCTGAAACTAAATTAATTGTAACCAAGAACGGAATGACACAAAATGAAATTAAAAATTAAAATTACCGGCCGCCGTACGGTGATATCTCGCTTGCGTTTCCAATGCATCGTTATTCTTAATTATTGATGTATTCTGTTGAAACTGCAGCACAGACTGAATCATGTTTATTGTCTGCATAAACTGTTCCTGGGACATATTCGACATACAGTTAATTACGTGCAGATTTTGCAAATTCGCTAATTCCTGCTCGGTTAATGGAGGAAACGTTCCAATCTGAAATAAAAATGAAAAATCACTTAAAATTCAAAATCAGCAATACATAACTAAAAAATTAATTTAAACACCAACTTACTGCATGAGTTGATACACTTTCGGCACTGTGACTACTCGTCTCGGAATTAGGAGAATCTGATCTACACGTCTGAATACCATGCGGAAAAAAACTCATATCCAAGCTGGAGCTACCCGTACTAATACTAGAGTCACTAAAAAGCGGGGAGACATTGCTTCTACTCGACATCATTGAACTTTTTACACGGGATAAGTCTAACATGAGTTTCGAAGTTCTAATATCTTCAGCCTGAGGACTTAAATTCGATCGCTGAAATAAAATCCAACATTAAAATATAAATAAATATAAAATACAAATAAAAAATACATAAATGTAAATACATACAAACATACTATAAAAATTGAATATTAATTATACGCGAATATTAATTTTAAAACCTCACCTCAATTCCTTTAAAATCGGATTTGTCGGAGAAGTTTATAATCGAAGACTCCAAAACTGAATTATCTGAATTAGACCCCAAGTTTTCATTCCCAGTCAAACTCAAAATCGAAGATACGAATTTCTGTTGATTTGGACTACCAATAGTGGCACTCAGTGGAGTCTCATATCCGAATTTGCTGAACAAGTCACGACCTGGAATGAATACTAATCGGTAATAAACACATACATCATTAGTTTTTAGTAATAAAATTAATATTTATGTACACCTTAAATACTTACAGTTGCTGTTGTAGACGTTTTTGTCCGGACTCTCATTAACGACATGACTATGGTCGTACGAGCTAGATGAATAGTGGTCAAATCCATTGGAGGGGCAAGTCTGAAAACGAAAAAATTCAAACATATTAATGATATGAAAAATGAAATAACACAACATAAAAACAAATCTAACGTTTCGATTAATCAAAAAAATTAAATTTAATAAAATTTACGAAAAATGAAAGGTACAAAACCCGATCAATTTTCGTAAAACAATGAATAAGGAACCTTAGAAATAAAAATTTGAATAATTCTGAAGAAATAAATTTAGTCGACGGTGTCAAAAATTAGAATAGTAATCCGCCATTTTTAGTTAAAGTTTCAATTAGAAATTTGGCTAAATTGTCACATTTCATTTACCTGACGATGAAACATAATTTCGATATATTTTAAGAGCGCACAACACGAAAGAAAATTGAATAAATTACAACAGTGGTAAAAAATCAAAAATGAAGTTTAACGAAGTACCACAATAGACGTTAACCAAGTCACCACCAGCAGAAAAAGAATCTTTTTAACTCAAACGAAAGGTGAATCACCAGCAGATTTGCAACCAACACACTCGACAATGACTTCCCAACAATTGCTGGTTGTTACGAGCATCAACTTCAAATGACTCACTAAACTGCGACGACCCTTAAATAAATTTACCTAACCGAATCACAAAAAAAATTTACCTGATTAGCAGTCGGCATTTTTCTTAAATTACACAAAATATTTAAAACTTTTTAACAAAGAAAAAAAAACAAACACCACGATTACACTATTTTGAAAATGTACACAGAATTAATACGTTAAATAGCACCATTAAAACTAACACGAAATTTATGGTATCGAGAAAGAATAAACTCTCCTCAAAGACTCCCAGATGAAAAAGGCGCTGCGAAAATTTGATTTCGGAGGTAAACGAATCTGAAAAAGTGAACTCGATTTTGATTGGTGGAAACCGACACGTCATTTGATCGAGGGGGGCGGATAACAATAGAAATTCCTTTTGAATAGAATTGTGGTAAACAAAATTTCCAAAATTTTGAACAATAGGTACCAACCACAGTACCAAGACATAAGAAAAAGGTGGGTAATTTTGAATAATTTCAAAACGATAAGTTCAAAAGAGAAGGGGGTGAGTCATCAAAAGATGTAAAAACAACAACAAATTTCAAACAATAAGTGCCAAGCCGTACGAAGGAGGTGGGTAATTTTGAGTAATTACTAAACAATAACTGACAATAACAGTAAAGAGAAGGGGAGGGGCGAGTCATTAAAAGGGACAAGAACAAAAAAAACAACAACAAATTTGGAATAATAGGTACTAAGACGTACCAAGGAGGTGGGTAATTTTGAGTGATTTCAAATCAACATGGAGGAAGAGTGAATCATTAAAATACTAAAAAACAACAAATTTCCAAAAACAGATACCAAGATATACCAAAGAGGTGGATAATTGATTTCAAAACAACATCAAAGAGAATGGGGTGAATCATCAAAAGATGCAAAAACCAACAAATAAATGAATAATAGGTACCACCGCGTACCAAGATGGTGAGTAATTTTGAGAAGTTTTGGCCTTTATCAATTACATTCTATTCATACATATTGTGTAATTATATAATAAAACTTTTTTAAAGCAAATAATTCCGAGTCAGTGAAGCTGAGACCCACATGCAGGAAGAACTTGAGTATCAACGGTGATTTAAGAATTAATCATCTTAACAAAATTATATCTATAGATATTTATGTATAAATATGAAATGGATAATGTAAAAAATGTAAGAATTATATAAGTATTCCATAGAAAAACATGGAAAGAGAAGGGGCCGAGTCGACAAAAAATGTAGAAACCTACAAACAAATAAGAACAATGTATTCAATGAAAAGGTTTTTTAATCACACAGCAGTCCAATAAAGATTTAAAAGACTATTTTTTTAAATATGGGGAAATTGAAAGAATTAATTACCCCAAATTTCAAATAAATAATTTTTTTCACTTTTAAAAAATCTAATATGTTCCAGATTGTTACGATAATAGATTAATAGTCATCAAATATTATATCAAATTGTTGAATGGTCCATAAAAAATAAAACTGAACTAGTGGCCTTAAACATCGGAGCTCAACTTATTTAGTGCCAAATAAGGCTGTCAAACTGAATAATAAATAAGATTATTCGAATATTTTACATACTTTGAAAATAGCTATACCCAAATGTGGTATTTGTTATTGTTTCCTCTTGCGAGTTTTATGGACATAAAAATGTTTGTGCGTTGAACCATTGGTGAAGTATTTCGAATTCTCGATTGTGAAGGTCAGATCAGGGTATAAATTTTTTGAATCAACTCTTAATCCTGAACATATGGGTTTGAGGATTTTTACAATTTATGTTTTCCAAGTGATTAGAATAACTGCAGTTCGAAATAGTGGCAGGTCCAGCGGCAAATGGGAAAATTTCCCCTCTACAACAAGAAACAAAGAAAGAAAAAAAACAGTGGGAAAAAGGAAAGTTTGACTCCAAAATGTAGATAAAACTGTCAAATATTTGTTGAATCATTTGAAGAGTAAAAACAAAAGAAAGTTCAACTTAAATTTACAAAATTTAATTTCTTACATGCATGTAAATACGAAAGTAAGGGTACCACCAAGAATGAACGAAATCTTCCAAAAAATTATTGTGAATTACTTAAAAAGTGATTCAAATCACAAATTGCTCACAGACCTCATAGCAAAGAAGGGCATTATCTAGATCTTTTTGAAAATTTAAATCAAAGTTCTCAAAACGGAGATCTTTGATCTGATCGAAAAATAACAATTCATTTAGGAAAATTCCGTCCCAGTTTTATCATATAATATTACATCCACAATTTTTGCAACATTCACATCATTTTAACTTCGAAAATAACTGCTCCTCTCTCACTTTAAAATTTCTCAATTGTTATTATATCTAAACAGCCCGGCTTCATGCTATTGAAAAAGGGAAAACATTTTTCTCAAATTCTCTTCCAAAACTTTTTTCTTTATCGACATTGGTTTTTACAGAAAAATGCTATAAAAAATCTCAAATTATTGAGAAATTGGTCATTTCTTAAATTCTTATTCATTTCAAAAAAACAAAAATCAATGATGGTAGAAAACAATTTTCAGTAGTGACCACCATATATCTCAATGACACGTTAATTTTCATCATCAATTTTCATCTAACACAAAGTAATTGAGAGGTACTAGGTGGATGAAAATACCAAAACAAAACACTCAACTTTTTCCGTTATTTTAAAATTTTTTTTCATGGTTCATTTTTGAAGAACTAATGACAGTAAAAAAATTAATTTAGTTCTGTATTTGAGAAGATTTTCTCATTTTCCCAACAGTATCGATTTCAGCTTTCTATCTCCAAGAGTGCCTGAAGAATCTTGAGGTGAAAGAAGGAAGTTTTTTCTTCAAAATTTAAATATTGAGAATGTTGAAAATTAATATTATGGATGAATATACCAAAACTGAGATTCCAATAGGTAAAAAACTGTTGCCAGATGAAAGCCTCATGAGGATGCCAGGTAAATTACCCACAGCTCTTTTAATAGTTTAAGTTTTTTCTCTTTTTTTCTCTAATATATAGGTATAAAAAGTGTTATTAAAAAGTATTCAACATTTATGGTGAAAAGATTACACCCTATGGTAACTTTTTACTATTATGCAATACCCTAAAAATTTTGGCCCATAACTTGGAGTGATCCAAAACTACCTTATGTCCATAATCATTCTCACTATCACTAAAACACTCATTAAAATAAACAAAGTGAAAGTAAGTGTATACTGCTCCTCTCCTCAGTCATCACTTCACCCATTGTGTTGTGAATTTAAGCATCCCTTCATTTCTAAGTTAAATGGTAACTTCATACCTATTTGCGGCATAAGTGTAAGTGAAGCTGCAGATTGAACTTAGTAAAGTTTAATAAAAAAATCTCAAAAAAGAAAAAGAGAGACGTAAGAAAAATTTACTAATGTCCATAGGCATTTGATTGTATTGAACACCCACACACACTAGTAACAAAAAATAAATTTTATTGTTTCCACCAAAACAAAAAATTATACAATGTTACCAACCTCAAAAGATGTGTACCACATGTAATGATTCAGTCCACTTGCCTATTGGCATTAAATTGAGCTCTTTTTTTTTGTATAACAGCTTTTAAAAGGTCTAAAATTACTTAAAAATAATGAATTATGTCAAATAACTGAATTTTTTGATACAATAGGAAGAAATCAAAATGTTTCAGATGATCTGATCTTTAGATCTAAGATTTCAACATAAGATCTATGATCTGTTCTTCTCTACCTCAAATTATTGTTATCCCAATCATGTTATTGAATAAAAACCTATATTTTTGGTATTTTCTTTTTGTGACCAAGAGAATGGATTAAATCCTAAGGATAACATTGGTATTTTAAGTGATTTGAAACACAAATAATTCTGAGCTGCAAAGAAGGATTTGAATCCAAAATTTTCACAAATCTGACCACTCTTAGTTTTGTCATTTTGTTTATTCCAGAGTTTGAAAGCTAATTGAAAAAGCTTTAGCTTTCAATCTTGAACATAAAACTTTTGCTTTAGCTTTCCATATAAAGATTTCAGCTTTTGGCTTTCAGCTTTTTCCTTTAAAATTTTGGGCTTTTGGCTTTCAGCTTATCCATAACTTTTTCAAATTTTTACAAAATTAGCTTAGAGAAAATTTATAATTTTGGAAACAGAAAAATATTAATTTAAAAATTTCCACTGGTGAAATGTAAACAAAGAAAGTCTCTATAAATATAAAGCTTTCGATTTTGGCTTTGTAATTTTCACATAAAGCTTTCATGTTTTGGCTTTTTTCTCTAAAATTTTTAGGCTTTCTGCTTTCAGCTTTTTGCTTTTGGCTAGCTTCAAACTCTTCTAAAAACATAAAGCTTTTAGCTTTCAGCTTTTGTCTTTTGGCTGGCTTTCAAACTCTGGTTTGCTCACAAGCTCCATTATTAAAAATTTAATCACTATATTAACTTGTATTAAATTCAAAAACTAATGTTCACTATATTTTCAAAAAATTTTTGTAAGTATCTGTGTTTCAAGACTTTCAAGGTTCTATTTGTCCTACATTACAAATTGTTGAGTAAAATTTTTAGAGCCACACCTGCTGTTAAAGTTTGTTTTAAATATAAATTAAAAGGTTCTTAATGGGTAATATCATGAGAAAGTTGAAAAAAATTAAAAATCATCAGTTTTCAATTAATTGTTTTAATAACTCTGTTTACAGTGTTTTAGGTAGAATAACATTGCAATAAAAATTAATGAAAAGATTATTAATTGATTAATATATCGGTGAGTCAGATTATCATACAACATTTAAAAATCCCATATGTTGGGTGATAATTTAACTCTCTATAAGAAAATTCCCAGTTATGGTGAGTCTCGATGCAACCCTCAGAATTTTACAACTTACTGAGATACTATGCAGCAGCCAATGGGGGTCCATTCAAGCAGTTCTACCCTAATACAAGTAGTTGTTTTGTTACATGGAAGAAGTTATTTAATTTTAGTTTAATTCATTTATATATATATAAATTATGATTTGTTATGAATTAAATATTTTCTAATATTTTTAGTATCTTTCAGTAGTCTTAGTCTGTTATATTGCATCAAAACTCACTATATAGTGTGTTTTCTACATAATAGGAGAATCTACACTGCCTCACAGACACACCAATATTACACTGTCATTGGCTTAGCCAGATGAAATGCTTACCATTATGAACCCTCCTACTTACCAATTTCTCTCCACTTCCATCCACTTAGTCGCTATTTAGAGGAGCCCACCATGATCAACATATTTAATGACAAAGTTAAAATTCAATATTAATTTTTTTTTCCAATTTATTTCTTCTTCCATGTATTAGTAAACCTAGGAGCTGTTGGCACAATGCTGGTGGAGAGATCTTTCAGATGATGCAAGGGGCCTTAGTCAAGGCATGCCACTTTGTATGTTGGCAATAGTAGTGTAAAGCAAAATGGAGTATTTTCTTAATTGAGTTGATTACAGGCTCTCACATTCTATTCCAAATAATGACATGATGGGCTAGTCTCTTCCAGCATATCTAATGGAAAAAAGCAAACACCTGTGAAAATATATTACTCAAAACAACAGCTGCATATGAATCAATAGTCCCAGCACTGCCTGTGTTGCCCATGTTGGATTATTCTTATTTGGAGTAGAGTATAGAAGGTATATTCTTTATGGCTAAAAAGTGCTGTTCTAAAAACTTTTAATGGGGCTATTCCTATCTTCCATGACTACATGCACCTATGAAAAGCACATGTGACTTATACATTAGCAGAATAGCCCTATGAAAAACTTTTTAGAACAGCACTTTTTTCCACAAAGAAAAAAGCTATGTATATTCAGGTATACAAAGAATGGGCAGGATTTGTGAGAAAAAAAAACAGGATTCAAATCCTGTTTTGCGGCTGGAAAAGATTTGTGATTCATGATTCAAATTACTTTGAAAATGCAATGTGATTTGTGATTCCAATCACTTTGTACTTTATTTATGATAGGAAGTACGTGATGTGATGTCATAAACCATATCTACACTTATCTGCTCGAAACACCATGTTTGTTTTATTCACAAAATAATGATTATCATTATAATTATAACAATGTGCATCTATACCTTTTCTTTTCTCCCCAACCAACCACTATGTCCAAAGGTTACTCTGATGTCACATATTTCTTAGTGCTTTAGAATGATGGTACTTTTTGTCAACATTGGTGAGATAAAGCTATTTGGTATCCAGTACTCAATACAAATGTATACACTATATAACCTAGATAGGTAACTTGGATCTTTTCAGCTTTGAGTTTATATGTAATTGAGGGCTGACTTCCCTAGTTCTGTTCCTCAAGGATAAAGTTTTTTGGAGAATTAAATTTCAGTAAGATGTATATGTATATTCATAAATACAGTAAAAATTGCTACAGCCAACAACAGCTAAAATGAACAGCAGGTTATAATGTACAAATTTTGTGGTCCTGGCAGAAAGCCATTAAGATGAAGGTAAATAAGTACCGGATATATCAAGTATGTTTAGAACAAATTATCGGAGATAACAATCTCAAATTTCAATAAAGTTATAATTTTCAACCGGTTTTAACGAACTCTTTTTTCTTTTTATTTACATGTACATACATAGTAGCTTTTTTTGTACAAGATTGACCATCAACTTAGCCTACAGTATGTAAAATTTTGTATCAGTGTAAGGCTAGTAATGTTTTTAAGCAATTTTGTGGAACCATTTTTAGGTACATATTAACTTATATTGTATTAATTGTGATTTTTTTCATTAATTTTTAAATTTTTTTCTATTCAACAAATTTGTCATTCCTGAAAGTTGTGACAGTTACAATGAACAGTTTATTATACTTAGTTATAGCAAAAAGTTCGTTGTAACCAGTTACAACAAATTCTGGCTACAACAAACTAATTTGCCAGTTCACAGGAGTTTGTTGTAAACAATTTCTACTGTACATAGATATAGTAATGTGTAAAATGGGTAATTTCATTCTCCCAAAAAACTATCAGTGTCTGATAGTATCTACCAATATAAATGTTATACAAATCAGCCTTCCTTTACATTTACTCTGAAAGGTTTTTAGCCACTTAGGCTTCTCCTTACTGATCCAAAATAAACAAATTATAATCAGTAGGTAGAGGGTAGAACTAACAAGGTCCAGTATTAGTTTTGAATACAAAATACTTCATTGAAAATTACAAGAAAATTCATATTTTTGTCCCGTAATAATTTTTAGCATCCAGGTTTTAATCTTGAAGGCTGATAGAATATCTACACCAAATATGACATCAGAACACAAATTAATAAACATACAGCACTTATTTGAAAATAGCCTTTTATGCATAAGAAATCCATTGCACATGATTTTTTTCACCTCCAGCTGGAGAATCAACACATCATGACTTGCCATGACCATGAGGGTGAATTTTTGACTATTCAAAATACATGACTATATGGACTGAGCATAGTGATAAAAATTTGAAGGAAAGATATTTCTTATAAATAAGTATCATTTGAAAAATAAGGTCTCTCTGATTTTTAGGTCTGTTCTATTAGCCACAAAAATCAACGCTTTCAACACTTGGTGTTATCCTCAGTGTTAAGAGGTGTTCTTTTTGTACATGGGGGTAACATCGAGAGTATGGTAACCCAAGATAGTAAATCTTACCCTTGCTCATCGAGTATGTGTAGGAATCAGGGCAAGGGTAGAGTGTTTTGTTTATAAGCTGATATAGGTAAGAGATCACTGTTATCAACAATGATGTAGTTCCGTGTTAATTGTGTTACATTTTGGTATTCTTTTTGGATCAATATTTTCTTAACACTGTTGCACTGTTTTAGGTAACCTGATATTAAACCTCGTGGTGACCTGGGTTTTGTTTAATACGACTACACCAACTTACACCACCTACAAAGGAAAGCAATTCCTCAAATGTAGGAATGTTATATGGCTTTGAGCCAAGTTTTAATTGAATATTTGTTGAATATCCCTACCAGTGTAGGTTGGTGTAAGTTAGTGCAATCCTATCAAATAGAGCTCTGATGTTCAGTGTTACACCTGCCCTAACATAAAAACTTGGAGAATAAAACAAAAATGAAAAAATTTTTCTTATATTAATCTAACCAAGTATATGGAACAAATTCTATCTCTGCTAGGTATAATTGGGATATCCCCGGATTAACAATACATTCGTAATAAAAATCACCTTCAGCCAATGATACTTACTATGTTGCCTTCATCCACATTGCACTTCCAGTCCTATTATACTCAGTCTATATAGTTATAATATAGTTAAAGGGATGAATGCTCAAGGTAGTAAAAGCAGTTGTGTCAAGTATCTAGGTTATATGTATAGTGTATACATCTATGGTATTATAGATTGGACCAAATAAGTTGAGCTCTGAACTTTGACTATACATAACTATATGAACTGACCATAGTGATAAAAATGTGAAGGCAACATATCAAAATAAGTATTGTTAGAGGAAGGTCCCCTGCTTTTTATTAAACTAGAATATCAGGTCACCTAATAAAGCTACGATGATGAATGAGAGGTTAAAATACACGGGATGTTACACTTGATTGAATGAGTCCTCATTCACTTCATTTGGTTCACTTGGACCAGAGTTATAGGTAAATATGAAAAGAGAAACACTTTCCAAGTCTATTCCTTTCTCATTCAAATAAAACTGTCATGATATCTGATACTGGGGATGTTGTACATTATTAAATAAGCCCTTATTCATCTCATTAGGAACATTTGTAGTAAAGTTATGGTAGAATATAGGATATTCAGTCCAGTTCACTTGTCATTCAAACTATAATACTAAAGACCTTATCAAACAAAAATTATTCATATGTTCTTCAGCTGATCGAGACATTATATGGATTATTCAGTGAATCCAGATTTACTTAATTTGATCTAATTGGAATGATGTTACAGTTGAAGAAAAAAATGACATTTTAGCAGTAAATTTACTCACTTTTCATTGATTCAAGTAGTGAAATTATTCTTACCTATCAACAATTTTTGATACTGTTCATATTTGAGAATGTCCAACAACTGATAAATAAATTAATTTTAATAAAATTATAATAAAAATTGAAAATTTAGAAACTGAAAGAATTTTTCCTGAATTTTTTATGGCAATTGTTGAATATTAAAGATTGATTCCAAAATGAATTTGAGCAAAATCGGTCGAATGTTTCCATATGGTAGCCAAAATACATTTACATCAGTTGATGAGAGGAGGATATATTTATTTTAAATGAACAACTGTAATGATGAGCAAATATTTCAACTACCAATTAGTAATTTAAATAATGGTAGATGAGATTATAGAAATTTTTTCACAGGGGGAAAATATCACTTTGCTATCTTCACTATGTTTTATCATGTAAACAATAAAACTAATCAATAATTTATCATTATTCAAAAATATTGTCCACATCTACCTACTCTTAGTTCTTGAGTAGGTAGATTTGAAAGAAATCCAGACGTTATCCAATGGGGTTATGGAACAATTCAGAGTGATTCCACACGGATCACTCTGTGATTACAGAACAGTTAGTTTACATTTGGGTGTCCTCCGGGTGTTTTCCAAACAAATTATAGAACGTCCCCTGAAGGAGATAGGCAATATGACATACAAACATTTATTGGCCAATGATGACAAGATAAAAATGTTGAATAGCCAATGAGAAACAACATTGCATTAAGGCGCCGGGAATGTCCGAATGCAACTTTACTTGGTTCGGACTATAAATGATCGCAGAAACAACCAATCATTGGCTGCTGCTAGATCATCGCGAGATGCCTCAATATTTTTCTCACTGCCAAATCTCTATCATCAAACATTCCCTTCCGCACTCTGGAACGAAGAATTGTTCAGTCCATTTTATGATAAGAACTAAGAAGTAATTTTTGTCCGAAGCAGAAATGAATGACATCTTCTAATAATTGTAGTTTGGATTTGCAATGCTCATTCCGGCTATTTATGCCTGAAGGCTTTGATTATTGCTAAATCTTCTTTTTTTGTATATACATCTGAATTCTTATTTTATTAATCTCTAAAAACTTATTTTTTAATTACCAGGCTTTATTTCACGCATTTGTCATTTTTAAGGTTGGAAATGTCCATCCATTTGCCCTTACTCTCAGCTCAGTGTTGCCATATGTATGGCTTCAGCTGTAAATACACGGCTATTTTAATGTGAAACAGCTGTACGGCCGAAGGTTGGGCCGTACAGCAAAATGTACGGCTTTTGAACTTTAATAGGAAAAAAAACTGTTTTAAGGGAGAATAAGAAAAGTTGTAGCCTCATAGTTCTATGGCTCTCTAAACAGCTGATGAAAATTAGTGGCTTGTTGTCATGATAGCTGCAGTTTTTCTAGATTTTAATGATTTTATTAATTTCTTTGTAATTTAATTTTTAAGTATTTTATTTACTGTTTTTAAATGTTTTGCTAATAGAACTTTCAAAGTAAATATTATTCATACTATCACTTGAATGGAGATCGGAGCAGAGTTTATTCTATTATGAAAAATTTCAAACTTATTCCTTCCATTCCATATAATCACAGTTATCGCACGCAATTGTTGGAGAACCATTGATTGTAGAAAGCAGAAATTTTTTGGAATCATGTAAGTATGTTAGCTGAAGATTCTGTGAAGATTTGGTTGAATTTGTACATTTTATTCTCAATATATCGCTCAAATTTTGTTCGAATTATGTGATTCAAATAATATCAATTCAATCTACATTTAACTGGGGAACTTCAACGATATTTCAAGAATAAAACGTATGAATTTAGCCAAATTTTCAAAAAATTTTCAGCTAACATCTGTCAATAACTCAGTAAAATTTCAGCTCTTTATGATTACGGGTTCTCTCACAATTGTATTCAATGTTTTTTTTTTTTTCATCAAGGCTGCGAACTGATTTTTTTTTCATTAAGATACTGAATGGAAGGGAAACATGTCAATTAGGGAAAAAATGTCAAAACCAAATCCAAAGTCATGTCATACCTCATTTTATCTCTAAAAAAAGTTAAGAAAAAGTCAACCCTGTAAGATGTACGGCTCTGGATAGTCATATACGGCCTTTCAAAGGTTTGTGTACGGCTATCACACTCTCAAAATCTGGCAACACTGTCTCAGCTTATAACTGAACTGAGTCAGCATGTTCAGAACCAAGTCAAAGTCGTATTCTTGAAGCCAAATGTTTTGTGGTAAACGTGAATCTAGAGCTGAAGTAGAAGTATTTCTCGGATTTTGTTTTGACTTAAATGAGACGATGTGACGATGATTTTACAAAATTCGGTGAGTATTAAGTGCATTCAACGTTGGGCTTTCAAATCCGTCAAGTTTTCTATTAATTCACTCGTTTTCTTAAATACCCTAATATGCGCACTTCGTTCCCACATTGGAAAAAAAAAATCTATGTTAATCTATCTAACCAGGAAGATTTTTTTTTACAAAACGTATCATGTGACGGAATATTGTTTGTGTTATGGCTCGAGTGGGATTGGAGGCTTTCACCGTGTTTTAATTGCTTGCAGTAAAATTCAGAAATTTAAAGTTCTAAGAAAATTCAAAATCTGAATAAAGCTAGTATAAAACTAACAAATTTATTAAGACATTCTTAAATATAGTGTAAACGGATGAAACTGATGGTGTCAAAAAGTTAAATGATATGTTATTTCCACGCTCTTCAATTATATTTTTAAATTTGAAAAGTCAAATTTGTTCTTTGATTTGTTTTTTTGAAAAAGCTGCAAGCTGAAAAGTCTAAATACAAATTATTTATCGGTTCACATTTGTTCATATTTTCGATCCATAAATAAACGAACGGACCAGAAAATTTTTGGACGTGAAAAGCAAGACAAAAGTTTTTTAACATTACAAATGGAATGATAAACTTTGTAAAATAAATTACAATGGGTTCAAGTCAGAATACGAAACTTTTCCGTGCAAAGAGTAAATAAAAACTTTCGCATGTAAAAAAAAAAATTTTGTTTTTAGTAGGTATCTGGATTTAAATCCCTCTTGTTGGGTACACTCTCGGTGTTATTCACTTACTATGATTTCGTGAAATCGCATCCGACAATCTTTGATATTTTCTCAAGACAAATTTAACGCAATACATTTTAGTCTTTGTTTCCAAAAAACTGGAAAAAGTTTCACTATGGTTATGTATTTATCTTATTAGATACCTTGATACATACCTGAACAGAAAATACAAGGAGAACTCAAACTTTCGGGTTCTTGAGACAAAACTAGTGCAAATCACTTACATAGAGTCTTGGTTCCACTATGTGGAGAAGAATCCAATTAGGTATTTTTTCTGTAAAGAACTTGTTCAAAATTGAGAAAATGGTAATTTAAAAGTCTACAATTGTTACATGAATGAAAATATGAGTCTGGATTCTTTTGACTAGGATACTTGATTGATTTTTTCGAAAAGTATAATTCAAGTGGAGTTTTCAATGAAGAATCCTAGTTCAGTTCCTGAAAAATAAATTATTTCAGGAGCTATGAACCAACTTTCTTTTCCTTAATTTGGAGTAAAATCCTGAATTTCAAATTTAATTGTTAAAATTTTTAATTCTTCTAATTATGCAAAAAAAAAAAAAATTATTTTGTAAATTATAAAATTATTAAAATATTATGTTTCCTATTCTGAAAGGGAAGTCTGGTTTCAGAAGTGCTGCAGTAGACAACAAATTCAACACGATTGAATTTGAATAATTTTTCAGAAGTGCAAGTAGGCAACAAGTCCGACACGATTGAAATACCTAACTTCGCTTATGTATATTTTAATTCCGTTTTTGGACATCTAATTGTGAAGTGAAGGCGATTTTCGGGGGATGGTGTGGTTTATCGCCGCGTCAGAGCCGCGTAGTGGCTACTTATCTACTTAGTCCTCGCGACATCCGTACTTTAGACCACCACATTACATCCATTCCTCCCCACTTTGAGTTTAATAAATCACAAGATGCACCTAATCTCGAATATTCGCGATAACAGAACGCACAGTTACCAAATAAATTTTTTCCGCTCCTCAGTATTAGAATTCCTTGAGAGATTTAAAATATTTTTTAAATCTCGATTAAGCTTAAACCGAAGCTCAAATTGAAAAAATAAGTTGTTTTGCATTGTTTGCGGATCATGAGTTTTCGCGTGACGTAGGTACATAAACATTATACTTTTGTTGGCCCGCTAATGCACAAAAGGCCAAAAGAAAGGGGGAACAAATTACTGTTAATAAATTAAAATAAAATATGGTTTTTTTTCTATTGAACGGGCTACGTTGCCCAAACTCTTGTATATAACGTAGTCGATTTTCAGGAGTTCTAAGTAGACAACATATTCATCGCGATCGTAGGTATAGTACAATATTACATTTACAACCATTAATTTTTGTCAGAATTCAATGGAATATTTTTATGGTTGGGATGGACAGAAAAATTTTCAATAACACAAAGAATTTTGAAAAAATCCTGGGTGATAATTCTCTACGAAGCTTCAGTCATGAGCTGAAGTTCTTATCAGAACTTAAAAAAAAATTTTGGGCAACTTTACTGTACCTATGAAAAGTTTAAAACGAAATTGCAAAATATATTCAAACAAACTTGGGTTTTGGTTTTTATGAAGAGCTTTACTTCTTCAGAGACAAATTTTTAGAGAAAAATTGTAACTTTAACTCCTGAAAACCTTAGGGAGAATTATGAAATATTTTAGCTATTGACTTTGGAGAAAATCTAAGAGTATTTACCCTACATACAGGGTGTTCATCATCGGGTGGGTGTGGATCAAATTTCACCGTAGATAGTATTCAGTAAACAGAAAAATGTAGGATTCATAAATTGAAAATATTTTCAATCGAGTAAAATGGGAAATTATTCTTAAAAAAGTGGAAGTATGTAACTTGTATGACATTAACGATTCAGAAGATGAGAACATGTTCTATATATGTAAGTTATATCATTCTGTTTTATTGTCTCCAACATGATGTGATGTGATTAAACGAATGCAGAAATGCAGGCGTGGAAACTGAGAACCTATTTCAAAAATATTCAAAATTTAAGGATTGCCTGAAATTTACCTGAAAATTAAACTTGTCAGGGCCGTAATTATTTATTTTACTCATGATATAAATTGCATATCGGTAGCCATGTTCATGAATCTTTTTTAATGTGTAAACATTTAAGCGCTAGGTAACAGTACTCAAGTCTATGGCACCTATTGGCGAAGTGAATGGAATGTTTTGAACAAAATTAAACATTAATGCTCAGAAAGAAATATGATAATAAAGGATGGTCAAGTTAATTTCAAAAGCAAAAAAAAAATTATCTGGGAGTTCGGACGAAGGTCGGAACTCGACATCGAAGTGGCTGACATTTAACTAATTCTTTTGTATGCTTTGAAACCGGGATAAATCGCCAAAAAATCCTATAGAAAAACAAAGTTCATCATCTCGTTTACTAGCGCATCACTGGGGTGTTAAGTCGCAATAGATTAGGCATACTTACACTAATACTAATATTAATATAATACCAGTGTTCAGTATAAATGTGTAAAAAGGGTAATCTTGAAAGTTACTGAACTTGCCACTAGAAAGTTTATTTCTTGCCTATAAAAATAGGCTCTTATTATAATGATCCGTCTACGATATTTTGGGTAGCAAAGAAAAATGTGCATCTTAATATTTCAGTGCATTAAGTAGTAACAAAAATATGTCAAACATTTAGTCGGTGTTCGTTGACTGACTTATGAAAAATAGAACAAAAGAGAAATGGAAAAAATAGCTTTGTATTATTCGTCATTAAAACATGTTTGGGTAACGTCATCAAATTATGCAAGAGAAATGAAGAACTACAGACGCTTTTTTCTGAGAGCTTCTAACAGGCACGTAGCCAGTTCATTATTTCAGGAAGTGGAAACAGATTTCTTGAGGAGCAAGCCTATATGCAGATATTAACCTAAAAAATTTTTTGATCGCTTCGCTCGCAAAAATCACTATTTTCTCTTATATGTTATAATCATTTTTTTGTTGAAAATTCGTAGGGGGCAAATACCCCATTTGCCTCCTGACAACGGCGCTAGCTTCTAAACTTATCCCTAAGCTTTGATTTCTTCATTATTTGAGGTAAAATAAAACTGCATCATTTTTCGTATCCTCAAGCTACATAGACAGATTTGAAATTTTTTTCCTTCGCATTCAGCTCGTTAATGAGGATTTTTTATCTTCACAATAGTCTTCGGAAAGTTGAATTAATTTAATTATTAGAAAATATTTATTTAGTTTCTAAAATATAAAAAATCGTCAAAAATGAGGTAGGCCTAGAAAGTAGAGAAATAAGCAATCTCAGAAGTACAACTTTCAAAAAATAAGTAACTTAATTCGATTTTTTCTTTTCAATTTTGAACGACAGAAATACAAGTGGGCAGAAAAAAAAATGTAGAGAAGTGGTTCGCAAACTTATTTAAACTGCGACCCACTTTATCAGTAATTGTAAACATTCATGACCCATTTGGCGTAAAATAAACGTTTCAATCAAAGAGAGGTGAAGGGTAGTCGTAATTTAATTTTTCCGGGGCTCAGAAAGAACCGTCTCGCAGATATCTCCGGAAACACTTGTGCAGGGCTTTCGGAAATATTTTTTCCCTAGATTTTCCCAGCATAATTCTATGATGTTCACGAAGCATATTCTTGATATGTACTGAAAAACAACACCAAAATTTAACTGTTTGGGTTAAAAAAATATTTATTCGTCGTGTAAATGGGTTTTTCAATTTTGTTCTTCGAAAAATATCAGTTTTTCAATTCTAGTGAATTCGAAGAAATTGACTGAGCACTTTAGAGGCAGAATTTGAAACAGAATTTTGAACATTTTTAATTTTTACGCCACAAAGTTTCAACTGTAAGATTCGCTGAGCTTAATCGTTAAACAAAATAGAGGTTGTAAAAACTGTCTGCAATTAAGATTAATAAAATTTGAATTCGAAGATGAACTAACGAAGAAAAGTTTAAATGAAATTTTTAAACAGTTGAAGCTTTTTGAAGATGTTAATTGTTATTGAACTACGTTTAACTCAATTCTTTAAGCCGTTTTAATGAATAACAACCAGATCGCATTAATGACGTCATGGATCCATTTCACGTTCATGAGATGATCCATTAGTGCTAGATTCCTGCTATCAAATCCAACCACCCTTTCATACAACCACCAAACGTATATAACAGTTTTGTGGCCATGAATAATGATAACATTTTTATTTCATTTCCTTCAGTAAGGTAATTATTACGCTCAACTGACACGAAATTTTAACGAACTAGAAGAAAAAAAAATTAACGTACTATTTTGAAATATTCTATTTTGAAGCATATACACATTCTTACAAGGGGGTGAGAAAAATATCGAAAGGGAAGAAAAAATTGTTATTCGATATAATATGTAACAACGAACTTCTATACAAACGAGAAAAACAGGGAACTTCGATTAAGAGATATACAGGGATCCAAATCGTTCCGGCAAAACATAATAAGAAGAGGGTGGGGGACAAAAGTTACGGACGCATCGTTGATTGATAAATCGCTGTCGCTCAAAAAAGCGTACTTGGTAAGAGGTATTAAGCTTATGACGACGGTTTTACAATATACAAACGCACTGAATCCATAAAACGAAAAAAAAAGGAAAAAAAATAATAAAACAAAAATAAAGAAAAAAAACAGCTTATATCTTTTGAATTTTTTCTCCGACTACGACCGGATTATTTCGTCGTATTTCTTGAGCGCCCAGTTGCCGATAATCGAAAGTGCAATTATGTTTATCTGAGTACCGATGGATACCGCAATATAAGCCTCCACACCGACATTCAAAACCTGCAATAAAGAAAGAAAAAAAAACGACTTAAATACACAATAATATCTAAGTGAATCCAAGACTCTATAAACACGAACGGCTTTTTCAAATTAATACACGTAATTTTATTCATATCCTCTCTCTTCATGAACACATACAAGTAGACGGATCAACAATTACAAGTCAGTTTCGGTCAAACACACATTTTACGTACATTCTATAAACCAATTCAAGTACAACGAAAGTATCCCTAACTGTTACGAAAAAAACGAAGTGGGAAAACAGTCCAAAATATGAAATTTAACGAGGTATTCTTCGAGTCGTAAACAAAAGGCCACTAAATTTGGTGGAATCGCATAGCAACCAAGGAGTAGAATACACATACACATCGCCTCCACCCCCTCAGAAATGACAATTTTTCCACTTTTGTAAAGCCAAATTCAAATTTTACATCAGTGCGATGCAGGCAGAGAGTAACTTGTGCCTCAGTAATATTCATTTCATCAAGGATAGGCGTCAGCATCTTCAAGATCATTTCTATCTGTGTTTCTCGCAAAAAAACTTGCTAATAATGAGCTTTGTATATTATAGAAATTTCGGCTTCTTAAAAATAGCATTGTTTCATACAACGGTGCAGAAATATAATCAAGTTGTCGGAATAACTTGGATAATTGCGATGATTCTTAACTATCCTATATGATAAAAGCCACTTCTGTAACGCTAACACGCGATCATAGTTCAGATACCTTTAGCTGTGTGTATATTTCAGTTTCAGTCACTCATTTTTTTCTTCATTTTACAGCTGGTTAATGGGGGATTTTACTTTTGACCTCACGGCCACAGTACAGGTGGCGCCTCCGAAAAAGAGTTCAACAATACCAACAAAAAGGTCCAAAAACCGTGAAACTGAGACAATTTTTTTTCTCTTATTATCTCTGCGTCCGAGGGCTCAAAATTATTGTTCTTGGTCTCATTTTATTTCTTAGAGTCTCCTATTTAATTTGGTATGTCCAATGAAAATCCAAACGCTCTTTAAAGAGAATTACAAAGAAGTACTCAAGACTGCTATATACTTACTAAAGTTATATAGACTATTTAGACAAGTTGAGCACTCCCATAAGGCCAATGTAATAAAATCGCCATAATTTTGTAGCTAAGACAAAATTATACCATCAAATAAGCACAATTGTCGTTAGTTCTTAAAATTGTAGGGCAGATGAAGGGAATTGAATCTCAAATGACACTAGTGCTTACTTAGTGGGATAAAATTTTAAAAATGATTTCTGTGACGATTTCATATATGGTCTGCAAATTATTGCAGCGCAGCAACATCGAGTGCTTTCTAGTATAATATAAAAGCTACTTCTGTAATGTCCATAACCACAGATATATTTGGTTAAGTGTATATTTCAGTTTTAGTCTAGCTTCAAGTAATTATATGCTTTTATTGCAGCAAATAACGCAACAAAATGTGACATAGTTCTTGTACTAACATCTAATAGTGCTGAAATTAAATTTTGTTATCAGTTATCTCTCATCAAGATGATTTTTCTTCGACTCAAGTTACTATCTATTTTTCCAACCGTTTTTATGGCATCGTGGTAGTAACGTGGCTCTTTAGTCAATGGTTGTCATGTTCAAATCCCCACAATGTCAGGTTTTTTCCTTTTCTAACTACATCTTAGAACACTAGGCCACCATATAACTTTAAAATTGGTAAGATGAAAATTATACACAATATTGATTTTTGTGTTAGTAAGCCAATCACAAACAAGTATTCGAAGGTATTTGTGAGGTAATGTAGGTTATCCTATTATGCAATAGGGTATAGCCACCCAGAGAGATAAAGCTTTCAGTTGTGATATCACACGACATTGCCTTATACATAAAAGCCAATTCTGTAATGCTATCACATGATCAATTAACCAGTTGTATTAATATGACATGAAGAAAACTCGAAATCACGTTTTTTCTTCATGTCATATCGATACACCTGATTAATTGATAATTCCGACATATTTATGTAGGTCTGTGTGAATTATTGCTGCTTAGCAGCATTGGGTACTCTCTTTAATTTATAATCACAATGTTAGGATGATTAAGGGCCTATATTTTTTTTTTGTAATAGAAATAAGACGCGCCGATGTTGCCATATATCTTACCTACCATAGCAGGTATTATTCTTTGCTTTACATTTGTTATATTAGCGTCTAAAACGTAAAATTGCATCGTTTGCCGCGGCACAGTGATAAGGCAATAGACGAGACGCCGGTTCTAACCCTAGTCAGGACAATTTTATTGGGCACATATTTTTATTTTTTATTTTGTTTAAAGATTTAAGGTGAGAGGTTAGATGCGGAGTGAAGTCGGTTGTTTTTTATGCCATTTTTTCATTTTTAAAAGCTTCTTTAATAGGATATATATGTTGAAGTATGTGGTTCCCCTCAGACGATAGGATATTTCGGGCAGATGCGGAGGGGGTCCAATGCTTTGGCCAAAGCCTCCCGCATCGTCCGAAGATCCCACCGCCACTAGTCTGCTTTTTTTCTACACGTCAGCAGCAGTGAGAAACAAAAAAAAATATAAGTAAAATCAGCGAAATACGAAAAAAGAAGGAGAACAGGCAACATAAATGCCTCACTTATTTTACACAAAAAAAAAAAAAAAAAAAAAAAAAAAAAACCGATTAAGGAGGCGAAGAGTTATACTTTTTCAAACATCTATACAGGATGTCCAGTTTAAAACTGATCAAACGGCTGCACAACTCAATAAACGAGTGTAGATATCGCACAAATACGTAGTTAAGACCATCTTGTTAAGAGTTCTTTTTCTAGTTTACATTAGTATGTAACTGATAGTTATAAGCTACTAGAGAAAAAATGTAATTTCATTCAAGTACAATCTAATATCTTGGAGTCAGTCCAAAAAACGTATCGAAAAATTTATTGAAGCAAGATTTTCTTAGGGATATTTTGCAGTTAAAAAAAAAATCAATAAAACATGCCCTAATACTTCAAAACACACCACTCTTCAATAAAAATTATGGAACTAATTGCATTATAATTGAAAATTACAGAAAGAACTCCAACAAAATGCATTTCACAATTCTTGAGGTAACTTAATTCATTATAGGTGTTACAATCGTTTCATTCGTTTTGAAGGAGACATTAGGTATATGTGGCTTAAAGACAGATGTTCCGCTGTGATGAGACTCAACCCTAATCGGCGAACCGGTAGGTTGATAGGGGGTACGCGGCAAGTGTATTTCCACAATTTCAGACAATTACAGTAAATAGGTCAGAGATTCTTTTTCAGTCCCTTTCTCAAAACAACAAGTAGTAATTTTACTACAGGTATAGTCGGATTAAAATAGAATTTCACTTCTTAAATTTCGTACATATTCTTTGTCCTGAAATCCCATTTTGATCACCTCTTTCTTCGAGTTTTCAAAATATTGAAAAAAATCTGGTAATCCAAGCAATACCATTCAAGTACATCAAGCGATATTTCATTTCCTGTCAAAACACTCAAGAAAACTGAAACTTGAAATGGAATATTTTGATTTGATTAACAACCATTTTTCAAAATATGCATGTAATTCGAGAGGAACAACGCACAAAGAAATAATACACTTTCTCAGAGATGAGTAAAAATTCAGGCAACTATTTCCATCGCAGAAAACTAACCGGTACTAATGACACAATCAGAAATCGTAAAACAATCTTTGATAAAACTGAAACGTCACATCATATTGATAAATAAGCTCAATCAATCGGTGATGCAAGTGTAACTCAAAGAGATATCTTTCTCACTACAGTTTGGTATCAACTTTCGTCCGGTTTGGATTTCATAGAAGTCGAGACATCACATTAAAACTGAGTGGTCAAGTTTCGAAAGCAACCATCACATGAAAAATTGCGATTTTTTTTCTTTCAAATTGCGTTTCGGCATCGAGGTCAAATTGATAAAACATCTGGTGAGGTTATTCGATAATAATGTACGGATGTGGGGGTGGTTAGGAACCGAGGTCATTGGTAAGTCAGTATAAATTTTCCAATTTTAGATGGAAGCACCAAATGGGTCGAACTAACCATATCGTCACTTTGAAAAAGGAATATGATTACGATAGGTCTGGAAAAATAAAACAACTTTACTGCCGTGAGTCGATCAGGGCATTAAAACACGAACCAGCTACATGGAATAAAACTTGACACGATTTACAAAAAAATTGACCTATACATAATCGAGAATAACAAAGCTGTACATTCGAAATAAAATTAGGAATCGAATTAAAATCTAATGAAAATTTGCTTTATTTCAAAAATTCTAACGCCTAATACATTGAAGTAAAACGGTGAAGTTCATAAAATGAAATATTTTTAAAAGCAGAAGTTGCTTGTCGCGTAGAAAATGTAACGCAAATAAAAAACAATAATCGAAAATCAAGTTTTCGTGAAAGAAGTTCTAATGGGCAGATTCTTCATGTATCGAAAATAATTACACCACAGACAATCAATACGGCGCATTTTAACGACAAAGGAAAGAAATTGAGTTTTTTAGCCCAAAACTCCTGACAAGTTTTTCCTCGAACAAAAATATGAAGAGGGTTCGTATATTTATATCAGTCCAATTTCACGATAAAAAAAATCTAATTCGAAATTACCAATCAATAAACGTCATACAGATAAACGAAACTCAAGCCCTACTTTACATAATGAAATCTAAGGCGTTTTACTCCACGCCGAAGACTAACTGGCACATCCTTCTTACATGCTTCTAATAATACTAAAAAACTCACGAAGATTCTGCTTACCTGTAAGACCAACTCTCTTACGACACAGAGCGCAACGATTTTTTTTCTTCGCCTTTGAGTCATTTTCGTCACTGCTACTGCTGTTTAAAGCGTCATCATTAGCGTCACTAGTACTTGTATCGGCTCCACAATTTGAAACTCCTTTTACATTGTCTTCACCCAACTGAAAAAAAAAATAAATAAATAAATTGAAACATGATTTTTGTACCCGAAAAAAAGTAATAAAAATGAAAATACATTGAAAGTCAGCAGTATAAAAGCTTACTGAACCATAACTGCTGATCAAACTGTACAGTTTCTTCAAAATATATGTGGTTAAAAGGATAAAACGGTGTAATTTTGAAGAAAAAAAAACAAAAAAAAACGACGTTAATGAATTTCTTTGACATGTTGGTATCGCACGAGAACGATAAATACGACTCGAGTACAATGAGTAAAATTTTCAAATATTTTTATACAAAATCATATTCCCGAAGGGGGTCAGGTCATATTACGAATTTAACCATTAATTTTGAATTCTAGCGGTTTTTGTTTTCAAACGATACGTTTTTCGGCATGAATATCGGTTGACCACGACAGAGGTGTTGAAAAAGAAAATAATTTATTAATATTAAGTATCATCGATGCATTTCAAAAATCGATACTTGGTATCTTTGGCCAGGAATAATTTGTGAGAAGCTACCGAGTTAGAACGATATTTTTACCTCCGCTGCTTTTCACCAAAAAAACAAGGTACATTTGTCAACAGCCCTTCAACACGTAGCTTCGATATAATCGTTGAATCAAATTTGAAGATGTCTTAATTTTTTAATAGAGAAACGAAAACTCGAGTTCCTGAGACATGTAATAAATATAGCCCACAATAATGAAACAAGAAAGTAATAATTACGACTCAGAATCCATAAAAAATTTCAGGGGAAAGGTGGTATTAATTTGGTACTACAAATACATTCACTATTCACGGTAAAAAACATTTCAAGCATCTTCAGAATATAATTGCTCCTTTAAAATATTTAAATCTAATTTTCAATGAACTATTATCGCTAAACATTCGAAATATTTACCTTTAGCTTCTTTGTGGGAATATGTTACGGGCAGGTACGCATGGGAAAACACTTCTTTTTTTCTCACTGCGTATAATTTCGGTAAATAAGAAACTGAGAATCTGGACAATATCTCAAGAGGAGGAAATAAATCTGGATTCTAGATAATATGTGAGGCTTTATTTGCATGGCTTGAAACAGCCGTTGGCTAGAGAACCCGGGAGATGCATTCTAACAAAAATAGTTTTTATTCATATTCATGGTGGGAATATTCCCCCAACCAAAAAAATCAGTTGACAAATCCGTAAATTTTGAGAGTAGTCGGCAAATCCGAATATTTTTGACAAGCAGACTTAAAAAAAGAATGCTTTCAATAGACAATAATTTTTTTTTTCAAGTCGGCAAATTTGAATATTTCATCTCTCTAAAAAGTTCTTCCGGACGTCACTGTATTCATGCGATTTCCGCTCATTTATCCGTTTTCAATTAATTTTATTTTTTATGTAAGGCAATATTGCGTGACGTCACAACTGAAAGCGTTATCTTACTGGGTGGCTAAATACATGAAAAGCATAGTGAATATTCCAGGTTTTTGGTCATATAATTATCTTAAAACAAGTAATAACTATTTATTCGACATAAATGAAATTTTAGAGGAGGCTTCAACGAATAAAACAAGCCAAAGATCAAGAAATCTGAACACTTAGAAGCTGAGAAAATGGAAAAAGAACATGAAATTGTACCTCAAATTGATGTTTTTTAGAGGTATTATTAGCTGTTTGCAGTGTTAAGTACACTGATAACATCAAATTACATCATTTTCTCAACTTCTCAGAGCTCAAATTTCTTGTTATATGGCTTACTTTATTCCTCGAAACTTCCTCTATAATTTCATTTATGTCGAACAAGTAGTTATTTCTTGTTTTAAGGCAATTAGGATCAAAAATTCCAATTTCTCCCTTCTCTTCAATGATTTTCATGAATATTTAGCCACCCAGTGAGATTACTGATGAGAATTGTAACGTAAACAACATTGCCTTATACTACAAAATATACTTTTGAAAGATGATTCAATTATGGTTGAAAAAATGGAATCTATTTATAATTTTATTCACTAGAATAGCTCGCAATAGAAAAACCAAATTAATTTGCAATAACTACCATAACTACAGCTCTTTACTAGCAGGTGTATATACATGAGAGTGATAAGAAATGAACCTCCATTTTGTGTTATATATATATATATATGTAGTAATAATAAACAATGTAAAATTCATGAAAAAACTAGTGACGTAATACTTCGATTGAATTGAGTTTTTTAATTTTAATTTTAATTTTGAATGTTGTTATCAGTGTTTCAATTTCATTTTCAATTTCAGTTTTTAATTTTTATTGGATTTGAAGTCTTCGAGTAACAACTTGAGACAGAGATCAGAATATTCGATATATTATCGATAATGGAATCAGGTATCGATACTCAGAGTTATTGATAATATCGATACTTATCGATTAATCGGCTATCGCAAGAAAAAACGAATAACACAAGATGGCGGCTCATCTCTTATCACCCTCACGCGCATATCTGCTAATAAAGAGCCTTACTATAACAGTTATGCATGTTTGTATCAGAAAGTGCACGTAAAATTATACGCTGCGAATAGTGCAGTTTACTTCAATGCTCATACTACACTCTTGATCCTGAGTAGAATATAATGTTATGTGCAACTGAAAATATTTTCATTCGAGAGGAATTATGTAAAGTAATTATTTTGCACGCTTCTATCGTTAACATTAAAGCAAAACGACATTTGAATACTTTGGGTGAAAATTTTTGAATAACACAAAGATTCACGGGCCAGAAGTAAAAAGGAAAAAGAACTAGAGGAAGCGAAAATTACTTAAAAACTTATTTTTCCATTATCTTTTCGTACTTTAATACAAATGGAAAGAAACATAATCACTTATATCCGTTGATTATTCTCCACATCCACTACTCGAAAAGAGGAGGCATTTGACCATCACTCTCGAGTCTCGACGGACACGAACACACACAAACAATTTAGGAAACGGAGCACCAACCTGAAGCCAACAAACATAGGCAGCTTCATTCCCCTTGACCCCTTAACGGTTTCCCATCTAACGTGGTAAAAAAAAAGAAGAAAAATAATACTGAACCGTAATCATAGATTGAAAATATCCTCGAGAAGAGATACTCCTCACACGCTACCATTCGGCAAAATAATCTACAGTCGACTAAGTGTGTGTAAGAGAGAGAAAGATGTGAAAGAAAAAGTGAAATACAGACAGACGTGGAAAAAACCGAGCTCAAAGCAGTAACGAGAGACCCGCCCCCTACCTAGGGCTCCATTTTTAAATCCGTATCAAACGAGCGCAACCTATCTTTGAAATTCATCAACATCAGCCCCGCAGACAGCAACAAGCAGCTCGTTTCATTTTCGGGCACTCGTCGGTGCAACCATGAAACGTCACTCGGTAGAGGCTTTTCATGAAATGAGATGGTAGGGGTAAAGGAGAACGAAAGACGAGAAGAAATTACGGAAATGCGCTACCAACGGAGGCTTACGCTTAAGGAGACTCAAAGTCCGTTCAACTTAAGAAAAGGTAACCCAAACATTGAAAAACTATAGTCAAAACATTGAAGGTTATCAATGAATAATCGTATTTTAATATTTTTTCATAGAAAACATTATCAATGTTTTTTAGAGAATGTTTAAAACAATGTTTCGGTTACTCTTTCTCAGCCGGACTACAACTACTATCGTTGAAGAGACGCGTGGTTCATTAGTAATTATATTATATACAAAAATACTAAGGAGTCCTGATGCACACACTGCACAGAACCAAAAAATAGGTAACTAACTGAAAAATGGCTCACATCGATTCCATTTATGCATATAATTAGAATAATCAGCGCGATAAAAATTATTGCATTCTCACAAAAAGTGATGCACAAGCAGATCAAAAACATAGATATGCATTGATCTGTTATTTTCAATGATTCAACTATTTCACCAGGGGAAAATTCCGAACTTTTTTTCGCCTTTTGCGAGTGGCAATTACATTCAATTTTTCTAAAATTTATCAATTTTTTCAAAGTTATAAATATAAAATATTGCGTTAATTTCTTGACCATCGGGTCACACAGAACAGGGAATAAACCAATGTTTCATCTAATATGATTCTCATACAGACTTTCTAGAAATATTCGACTCAAGCGATATCCATGTTGATATGGTGAAAGCATTATTATTATTATCGGCTTTCTCGCGATTAAATAATTACCGACTGATGACTGAATTTTAATTAAGCTCAGGATTATTAAATTGATGAATGAAAAAAAAAGTTAGCAATCAAGAATGGATTCAGAAATAGCACGCTTATGGCATTTTTCCATGATCCGGAAGAGACAAATCCTACACATGACTAAATTTTGCGTCAAATTTTCAACGACATATAAGTGAGCATTATGAGAAATCAAGTTATGTGCATAATTTTTAGGATTGAACGAACGACACAAAGAGAAAACTAATATAAAATCACTTCCTACAGAGAACATTTAGCATACAACTACCCATGAAGAAACTTCGATTGAAAGTTATAGCAATACTCAAAAAGAAAATGTATTATAAAATTTTCAGTAACGTGAAGGTTCGATTGTTTTTCTCCTGATGGGGGTTAAAAAGTCAGGAAACCACGATCGAGTTATTTTCAATTGGAATCGGAAGTTTCTACATTTCAATACATGAAATTTTTGAATTCAATTTTTTTTCTTCATTAAAGTGAACGAAACGATGTAGACGTCTGGCTACTTCTATAACAGCTGAATTCGACGGGACAATAGTAAAAAGCCGAGGAAACAAATTAAACTAGCAACGAATCAACGATAACAGCCCATCGAATCTCGAGGGACACATATCCAACTCACGAACAAAGAACCACCTTATACGCCATTATCAAAAACCGGTTTTCATCAATTACCATTCAACCCTAGAAAGTCGAATCCAGGTACACCACATACAAAATTACGAATATAAATACGCGGACGACATCTTCCCAGTAACAAAAAACAGAAAATAGAAGAAGGAAAAAAGGTGGTGGTGTTGTTACTCTCATTTACTGGGGGGTTCAATGCTCGAGAACCTGAGATAGTACGGTACTCACCAATACATGCAAGTTGTTCGCGTTTTCTCGTCGTAAAGTCGTACAATTTTCCAATAGTTTCCACGTCTCATCTACCATTGTGTCTCGATATTTGTTAAGGGTTGGCATCGTGGTCGTCTTCGTCGAGGGATTTCTGGTAACTGCTATGGTTGTTGCTGGTTGCTGGGGTGCATTATTGTTTCGGATTGTCGCGTTTAAAACACTGTACTTGTTGAGTAGGTCACGCACAACACGCGACCGACGGTGATTTTTGGCGGCGTCTGTTCTTTGGTTATGGTCGTCATCGACTTCACGGTCAAAACCGGTTGCCACGGCCAACTCTTGATCATCTGTCACCGAGATTCGTTTCTTCTTGGTGGCTGGTTTCGCAGGTTTCGACAGACCACTACTGCTGCCACCATCACAACCCACATCGTTACCATCAACTAGTTCAACAGCTACAACCTTTATCGATTTATCACCGACTTCGCTGCTATTGCTGTTGATTAATTCGTCGTGTCCTCCGACGATGACTGGTTTAATACCGCCATCGGTCAGCAACAATTTGATCACGTCATCTGCTCGACTAAAGCTATGCCACTCGAAAGATTTTGTTTCCTTGTCGACGTCGAACTTTCTGGCTAATTCATCGGACAATTCGAAAATCTCTCTGGAGCCAATTTCCACAGGAAGAGCTGTGGCATCTTCGGATCGACAACCACTGCCACCGCCACTCTCACGTGTTGCGCGCAACTGCGCTGAAGGTGACGGCGAATGTTGGTGTCGTTGATGCAGCTGCTGTGGCGGTTGTCTAGCCGAAGGGGGCACGTCGACGATGAGCAAAACCTTACTTTCGTTTGACTGGAATTTTCGAATGCGAACGATTTTCAAGTTGGTACGTATTTTGTCAGCGGTTGGCTCCCGTACACGTTGGTCTCGAGTCAGGTACTCGTACACAGTGTCGATGGGCGCTTCACTACCCCCTTTCAGTGAGGCGCCATTGTTGAAAGCGCGGGTCGAGTAGGGCAACGATCGCGAATCAAGGGCGGACGACACCTTTCTGATGACGTCGCCGTCTTCGGAATTGGACGAGCTCGACGAGGACGAGCAACGAGTTTCGTTATCGTTTTTAAACAACTTTTTTCTGCCGTTGTTTTTATTCGATCGAGACATTATGGAAACCAAAAAAAAAAAAAAAGGAAATTTATTTTCTGTGATATACAAGACCGAATTAAATTCAGCCACTTTATTGCGTCAGTACGTTAACGAAAATGGTGTCGATGAAATATAGTTCCATGGAATTTGAGAAAAGCATTTTCGACGGCAGCCAATATAATCATTCATCATCACTCTCCTTGGTCGCCGAAATGAAACCGCTGATCATTGAGTGAATAACTGAAGAGACAAAGATTCACGTCATACAGTTAAGACCTTGAAGTATCGCAGAACCATCTGATGGGTCAACGAAATGTCACGATTTCATTTTCAAATGATTATTGTGTTCGAGCGAGTCGATTTATTTTCAACTTTCCTATTAACGGATGAGTTGCAAATTTTAAATAAATTTCAATTTCAATTACATTAGGAAACAAAAAAAATGTGAAAAAATCACATTAGAATAAAGCATATCCATGGAAACGGAAATAATCACTTATTAATCAACAAATGAGAACTAATTGACAATAGTAGAGGGCAGTGATGATATAAATCATTCAACTGATAACACAGTGAAGTTTTATCTCACAGCATACAAAATAGACAATAAAACATCAATTACAAATGAATTTGAAAGAATCAACAAACTTGGACCAACATAAAACCTAAAGGCTACCAGACCATGAGCAATAACGAAAATGAATCAACGTAACATCAAACCAATTCAACGTATGAGAGTTGTTCTTTACGATTAGAGGTGGTATTCATTCCAACTAATGTTGAGAAGTTATTAATTCCAGTGCAACGTTCTAGTATTCTCTTGTGGCCGGCATTGATGAAAGGTGATGTACATAAACTCAAGGAGGCAGAGAAAAATCAATAAAATGGCCTATATTGTGAAGAATTCCAAGCTAATGAGATGATCAAATGGGACGTTTAGGTTTGTGAAAACTTACAAGATTAAATAAAGTAACGAAGGAGAGACAAAATTAGAAAAAAATTTCGCGAACATGGAGAGCAGGAATCAAGAAACTTTAGGTAGACTGAGAAAACCACAATACCAAAAAAAATTTAAATCAATAAATAAATACATAAAAAATTGATGTAGTATAAACTGTAGATTAGGGGTGGCTGCGTAAAGGTTGGAAAATTTGAAAACTTCGATGAAAACACAGGAGCAATAAAATGGAAATCTCTTGTTTTGTATTTTGAAGTACCATTTGAAGTTACAAATCAGAAAAATAGGAATGATTAATTTAGTTGGATTAAGAATAAAGTATATTATTTTATATATTTATAAAAAAAAAAACAACAAACTAAACATGAACCAAAAACAAGATTAAAGCTAAAGCGCATTACAAAATATGAAATAATTTTTTCAATCATTAACTTTTAGATAAATTGAAATAATACAGTATTTTATCAAAAAAATAAATATAAATAAATAAATAAATAAAACTCTAGCGCAGCAGTGCTTTGCTAGAAAACCCAGTTTGCTAAATATCGATAGTTATCGATATATCTATATTTCATTGCTAGTTTCAGGTTAAGAAATTACAAAAAAATATCGACAACTAACCCATATCTTTAACAAAAATATCGATCTATTGATGTTTTATTACTAAAAACCGCTTTTCCAGAGACATTTTGTTTCAAGTTTTTTCGAGGACTACTAAATCGATGAGCACCAAACTTCTTTCAGACCTGCTGCCATATAATAGCTATCTTTTGTAAAAAATTTAGCCCTATCTGTTCGATAGTTTTCTCAAAACAGTCAACACAAAATATTGTTTCAATTTTTGATTTTCATTTCTCATGAATATTCGGACACCGAACTTCAGAAAGAGTTAAGGACTTTCAAAAAAAAGTGAGTTACGTTCAGTGTAAGATTTCAAATGTGAACTTTTTAAACCAGACAATTTATTTCAAGACGTTTCAGCACCTTTATGATCATTAGCGTACTTAAAATTTTTATTGTGTCTTATATGAAGGGGAAAATGAAATTTCTTTGGGAGATCAGGATACAATCAGACAAAGCTTTTCAAGTAAGTTTTCTTCAGAAAATTTACTTACTACGTTTGATGCGGTACTAGCTTCCAGCGTTGAGGGTGGGTATACGTTTTTCGTTTCATGACCTCAGGAAAATTTTAGCACCAATAACTCAAATTCACATAAATACCTGAATTTGGTTTTCTTTTTCCCACTGTAAAGGTGGCAATTTTTGTCCCATAATCACGAAATTTGATATGAACATTTGTACTAAGCTAAGGACTAGACTTACGGATTTTGGTGTGGATTGGGTGGATGGTACTTCCAGTACCATCATTTTTGTTTTTATTTGGATTATAAAATCTCAATTTTACATCAACAGCCACAAAATTCGGAACAAATATTTATTTTAATTCCTTATAGTAAACTACTAATTTTGACGCGGATCGGCTGGACAGTACTTCCAGTATTACTATTTTTGTTTTAATATTGGTCATAAATTGCGGAATTTTGGAACGGGATATACTTACACAAAATTAAAATCCCAATTCAAGAATCATGGAGTTCACATGGCAAAGTTGTTGGGGGCTTTGCCCCGCTATCTCAATTTTATAGATTCGAGGTAAGCTCTTGACACATTCCTGATAAAAAATATGGCGATGAGTTTGGTTTGATTGGCTTCTCTATTGGCAAAAATTGTGTATTACATATACTCAATATGTGTATGATGTACAAATGTCCAAGCAAACATTCTGCCACAAACTTGGATGGGTTAGCAATGAAAAAAAACAAAAACTTTTTTCGTATCATTTTGGGATTTAAACACCACATATTCCAGTTTTCACTCTTATAATTGTATTATAAAGAATGGCACTCTCTTGTAAAATGATGTCAAAATGTAAGTATAATATTTTCAGCAGTTAATTGTACACATGATACATAAAATTGATGATATAACGCATAAAACTGTGGGTAAGACGCATAAAATTGTGGGTAAGACATAAAATTGTGCGTATGATGCATAATAAATTTTATATTTTATGAGATTAGACATATGCGTCACAATATGCATGAAATGCATTAAATGAGAATGCATGTTAGGCATATATGTTGCGTGTATGTTATACATATACGTGTACATATAATCAAATTATGCATGAGAAGTTATGCGTACACATCTAGTGACATTTCACATACATAGGTAACATCAGTTTTTTTTTAAATGCACTTTTTATCCACGAGGGTTAGTGCTTTCATGAGAGTTTGGAAAATTCATTTTAGATCATTGTCACACCACTAACGAGTAACTTCAATATGTTCGACCTTGATGTCAAAATAATCTAAATAAAAAAAAAAATCTACTCTACTCCACAGTTGAGGATATCAATAAAAACAAATTTTTGCATTTTGCACCAAGATTCAACAAAAAAAGATAAATCAATGCAAAATATCAAATACTTACGTCTTTTTTCTCGGCGCAAGCTAGCGCATTAACAACTGGAATCGTTGGGATTGCTGTGTCCATATACTTAGCATTAGATGTATTAAAGGCAGTGGTAACAGGATTGGACGTTGGTGTGGAAAATGCTTGGGCAGCAGACTGCGTCGAAGCTGATGGAGATGGTCCCGGAGGCTGTTGCTTCTTTTTCAACGCCTCTTTATAACATAAAGAGCATAGTCCATCTGTGGACGGATTACCATAGAATCCGCAACCTGAACGGCAGAATGCCTGCATTGAATTCGATTCTCTTTCCATTTTTCTGACAGTCGACGGTAAATTAGACAGCGGAAATTGGAAAATTTTCCTTTTTATTTTTCGATCGAACAGTGACTTAACGTTCGGTTGGGTTTTTGTTCTGAAGCGGAGTTTGATGACTGAATGAGGTTCTAACGTTTTGGGCAGAAATCGACCCCGACGTCCAATTCTCAGTCAAGATTATCTGAAAATTTGAAACGGAGACCGTTAATCGAAGAATATACGCGAATTACGAAATTTTCAAATATAACTGAAAATAGGCGAAGATAATTATTGAAAAACAAAAGTATGACAAAAACAGTTCGCAAGACTCCATTTTGTTCACACACAAAAATTTCAAGTTCATGGAGAGATTTGTCTCGTGGACTTTTTCCTTTCGTCAAATTAAGATTAGATTATAATACGTACGGTGGGTGACTGATCAGAAAACCATGCTCAAAAAAATATTAACTCGTACATTCTCGAAACATCAGGTAGCAAGTAAAAGAAAACAAGCGAGGGAAAACGGGCAAGAACCTACTAGAGGAGTAGGTAATTAAAAATTCGTTTATTTATTTATACATCAGCCATTGCGTAATAGGAAATATATAATATAATAAAGGCGCCATGACAGAATACGAAGGACGGTTGGAAAAAAAGAAAAAGAAAAAGAAGCTACTCGACGCAAGTATTCAATCTTTCATTACTATGTAAATACGTTCATATATAAAAGGAGCAAAAAGATGGAAAAACCCTGCAGTTAAAAACAATAGACGAATGAAATTAACAGTCGAAACCTTAATGATGACAATCATGATACATTAAAATTTTCAAGCACAGTTAATCTATGAATGCGAGAGTAAGAAATTCATGGTCGTCCAAAGTGAACGCAATTTTTTCAGGCAAATACACGGAAGCGTGACTCGTTTTGGTGATTGGTCTGGGTTTCATGAATACTAGAAACATACCACCGAGAACTGCTTTAGCACTTACGCAAACCAGTAACAAACGAGCGATACTTCCCAATTTCTAGCAGTTTAATGCCAACAAAGTCACAATCACCACACCACACCACATCACATCAAGAGTTTATGAAAAGACTTCTGACAAATCAAATTTATATTACGTCCACTCATAAAGAAAGAATAGTTTCATTTTTAGAGTTTTTGCACAAAGTGAAAATACCCTAATAAAATCACCATAATTTTCCATCTTGTTCATTTTTTCCTTTTAATTTCCCTTCAGTTAGTTAGTTGTATGTTTTGTTTTTCATCTGTGTAGCTAATGATATGAACTAATCAACTGGTTCAACTAATCGATTTTTCGTTACTTGATTTATTTTTGCAAAGTTGATCGTCTCATTATTAATTTTATTATCATCATCATCATTATCATCAAATTTTTATAAAAGAAATAGACGAAATATAATACGAGGAAAATCTTATTTGTTGACTATTGGGAGAAGAAACATTTTCTATTCGACCTCAAAATAAATGAGAATTGAAAAAATTAAGTTTATAAATTGGTGTAATAAACTGTAAATCGATTGCCTGAAATAATCTATTAATCAAACAGTTTTCGAAAAATCGCGCATCCGTGTAAAGCAAGAACCCTATGGGAACATTGTTTATCGATGTAGCTGGTTATTATTCCAATCGAATTTTTTCATTATCGAGGAATTAAGTATTATTCTTGAAATCGGAAGAATACAACAATCCAAGCGACGCAAACGAAAGACCAGAGCTGACGTGCAGAGGCATCAGCACAAAAAAGCAGGTTTTTAATAATCATCAAAAATCATCCACCTCTTTTAACGAGTCATTTTACATTTTTTTAAACATCTTAGTGTATTTTCCAAAGACAATACCACTACCGCATTTAGTGCAATGGTGAGACCTGTGGGGAAGTGCCGATCTTGTGAGTCCTAGATCACGAATATATTACACGTTACGCAAATTCTTCTGTACACAATATATATGTCGCAGTTACTTTCTGAAATCAGCCTTTATCGAAAATGCCTAGGCAATTACTATTTTGCGGTCAAATGCTATCATGACGCATTGTAGCTTTTGATTGAATGAAATTAAGTACTAGATATATATAATGTGCATCACTCTCTCGCATTTTCAGTAACTTCATAATAGAATTTTGCCAAGTTATACAAATATTATTCGTTAGACAAAATCACAATAAATCATCAAATACTAATAGTCAAATTAATTCAAATGTATTATTAATAAATATGGTGGAAACCACTTATTAGGGACACTGGTTTAAGGGGACAACCCCTTATTTGTGACAAATCGTTCGAGTCCCAAAACAAACAAGCTAAAACTGAGGAAGTCAGACCGCTAATGATGGACAGCACATCAGTTTATTGGGACAAGGCATAACTGATAAATATGGGAAAATTGCTATTGAACTTTCTGATTTAAGAGCTAACCCCAGTTTAGTTCAATAGATAGTTTTTGTTGTTTTCTCAGTCATTGTTCTGCCTGCGTTTAATCAGAACACCATCAGTAAGATCAACCAGAATAGGTAAATTGAAAAAATATATATTATTATCTTTCATGGAGAACCCCTGCTACCTTTTTGGTTTTGCTATGAATATAGGACAATCTGATCTTTTCGATGATGTCTGCTAAAATTTGCGATAAAAAATTACAACTTTTATTTTTTTTATACCCCAGAACACTCAGAATCGCTTAAATGGGACACTACTTATTTTGGACAAAAAGGGCATTGCCCAGTATTTTCCTAATAAGATGTTTCCCCTGTATATGAAAACATTTCAAGAATTTCAAGCACTTTGTTTTTTATTACAATGACTCTGGTGTATAATATTGAACAAAAAGAACAAAAAGAACAAAAGAACAAAAATAAAAAAACAAAAACACCATAACACCAAGTAAATTTCATCAGAACCATTAGAGTACGTGGTAACGTAAAAAGGTCCAATGGGATAAGTTTGATCGAATTTTGAAGTTCATAAACGTGGTAAGTCTTCCTTCGATAGCCACATGCCGAAATTGTCACTTAAAAACCAACATGAAGAAATAGTAAGTCGCATGAACTGACAAACTTCGAATATCAGGATTTAGGTTGGCTAAAAATTATTTTTCTTTCAAATGAACTCGGAAAAGAAAGTTCATTTGCTGAAAATTGAAAATTCTTAAGAAAAAAGTTTCAAAAATATATTTTGGAAACTAGCAAAGGAATTGATAAAAAAAATTTTAAAAATTACTGCAAGGTGGTCTTGATTCAATTTATAGTTCTCTATAAATTTTACCGAACAAGAAAGATGACCAATGCCGAGACACGTCATTTGCAGCGGATAATAAACTAGCATCGCAAATTTAAAGTTTTTTTCTAATGAAGTCTGTCAATTGATTTATGAAGTTATTTTTTCAATACTCAATATGCCGAATAAAATCGTTTGAAAGGTTCAGAATGCGAAGTCGACACTGTTCAAGAGTAAGGTCCCGAATAACTGACGAAAAAAAGATGAAAAGGAACAAATAAGATAAGAATTGTATCTAATATTGGAAAAGAAAAATAATATTTCAATGAAAATTTCCGAAACAGATATTCAATCCCATCACAAAAATTTATGTACCACGAACTTTACTTGGAAAATTGGAGCCTTCAATCAACGAGTATCAAGAAAATGTTTTGCGGCAGAATCAAATGAAAAATGAACGGTAAGGAACTCACCTTTGTACAACAATTTTAAGGGCAGAATAATTGATACAGGAGGAAATCTGGACTCCCACCGATAGGTGCTACGGCTATGACAATTCATCTAACACAATTCTGAAACAGAAAAATTAAACGCAGTTCGGTATAACTAGCCGAGAATAATGTGAAAATAATGTAACTATTATCATTCACGAAGCAATGAATTCTATAATCGATAAGCGCTATTTACAAGGGCAAACAGAAAATTTATTTTGATAAGCCTTTAAAAATTGAACTTTCAACTTCACTTTAATATTTTGACGACAAACGCAATGTGATTTCAATAAAATCAACTCCTACATCGGGGAAGAATTGAAGAAGAACAAATAAACCACAAATATCTAGTATTCTACCATACAATTCAATTTATGAGGGAAAACATCATGTCTAACTGAAATATCAAGTAAATTCTTAGCACAGACTGAAGAAGTCTGCTTCATGAAAAAAGTAAAATGTCAATCGTAACATTTTCTCATCTTACTGAGTCAATTTTGAATTTCAAGTTTATAGTAATAGATGGCAACAGAACGACACCGAAAGAAAATAACAATAAACTCTAATCTTTCATAACTCTCCGACATTCAGCTATTTATTCGAAATTTTACTTGAAATTTCAATAAAATAATTTTAAAATCCAAATGTTTTATCATTTTTTTTCAATAAAAATAACATTTTATTTATGGCAGTTATTTAACAAAATTTCAAGCCTGAAATTCAATAAAAGCAGCTAAACATCAAAAAATTATACGAAATTCATATAAAATCTAAATTTTTCTTCTTTGCGAATTTTCGTTTTCAGAATCATAAATAATATATTTGATAACTTCATCCCAGGGGCATGGCTAGAATTTCTTCAAGGGGGAAAAATTTGATAACTTTTTTTAACTCGTTACTTTTTAAAATTCGAGAAATTTAGAATCTCTGGAACTCGCTGTTGCATATTTAATAGTAAAATCATTTCCTAATTTGAAAAATAACAAGTAAAAAAAAGTCTTAAGGCAATCGCCCCTTTGGGCTCTCCCTTGGCTACGCCCTTGCTTCATCCTCACAATATTCAAGTAGTTTTGCTAACAATGAATCTTAGAATTTTGTCACCAGTAAATGCTCATTTTTAGCACAGTTGAAATAAAAATCGTAATAAAAGTAATGACAAATATAACACATTACAAATATAATATAAGTAAAACAAGAAACTCATAATCGAAAGCCCAACGTGTCACAAGAGTGACACTAGAATACCCACAATTTTTTGTAAAGATGTAAGAATCAAACATTTGAAAAAAATTCTCGATAAAGGTTGCACTAATGAGAAAACCAGTTTGTTTGGAACGACTAAACGATTTCTAAAGCAAATTAACAAGAGTATTAAGAAATCGAATTAAGATAAAAGAAAGGAGAAAACTTATAATAGCTTTAGCGGGATGTGAGATTATTGACTGAGCGCGAAACAATATTCAGGCATATAAGGAGGTCATTCATTGCGTCCCAACTTGACAATGGAAAATATGTTCAGTGAAAGGGGGAAAACTTTGAAAATATTAGCTGGCTACAAATACTGTAAGGATAAAGACGCAACCATTGGAATTGCATGGTGATGCACAGTTTGTGGATACAAGGCTCAAATTCACACAGACGGAAGTGGCAATATTCTTCTAGATCAGAGTATGTATTTTGATTTTGAGTTCTAATAGACCTGGAAAGTGCGTTTAGTTTTGAATAATCTACGAGTGTCATTTTAAAAGTAACGCACACAGCGTTGCTACAATAATTAAAAAACTGTAACCGAATTCTTGATTCAGGCTTGTCTATTTGGATGGAATCCCTCTCTTTGCATTTTGTATTGATTAAGAACATAGTTTTCATATAAAGGGGGTGCGACTAAAGAACATATTGTTGTTTTTTGAAAAAAATAAGTGTATTATTATTTATTATTCTCTTTTAGATGGATCAACATCTGTCAACCATAATCATGGACGAGCAGGTGACCCCTTGCTCAAAAAAAATTTGCAATGCAATCAAAAGAAAGGCATTAGATGACATAGGTGTGAGGCCTTTGAAACTAATTAAAACTGAAATAGCCGAGTATTAAATTAATGTGCTTAAAAATTTTATTATTTTTCTCTACACTATTGACAGGTTTTGGTGGCGCGCAATCAATTGATTGCTTATTATTGCAGAGGCACAGGTCCTCTCACACCCTTTTCTTCTTTTGGAGCGCTATCGATGCGCTTTTTTGAGTTTCGCGCTCAATCGATATGCGCCCAGCGGGGAACCGTACTTTTTAGCACAACAATAAATTGATAAAACTCATTTTAAGAAAAATTTTTGGGTTAATAAAAAAAAAGGTCATGTTTCCTCACATAATTTGACGTAGAAAAAAAATTTCGAGATCGAAATAATTATTTGGAATATCAGGAATTACCCAATGCGTGAATCGGCCAAAAACACAGGTCGAAAAGTGCGAATTTTCATCCAACAGTTTAACCGAAAAGCATGCGAGGCAGAGCCGCATTAAGCTTTTTCAAGCCCTGAGGCAACAGAAAAATTTTGATTATCAATTAGGAAAAAAATAAGTTTTTTCATATTATACATCTATGTTGCGCCAAGAACCTTGCCGTCTTGAGGCACTGCCTTAATTGCCTTATGGATAATACAACTCTAGCGCGAGGTATGTTTTTCAACTGTATTCATCTGATGCTTAAAAATGTCAAGTATTTCATGATATACCGAATTTCATATTTTTCTTGTAATATATGATATACATCCATCACTATAATAAACGTAAAGGTCAGAAATTCATCAGTCGAAATTAATTTGATAAAATTATTCCTTCAAATTAGATGCGCATGCGCCACCTACCCAGAAAAGAAAGAAACCAAACGTTATCAAAATGAAAAAGAAATAAAAAAACAAGAAATGATTTTTTACTGTTTTTCTTTTTAGTATATTTTCCATAGGAAAATATAACTACTGCATTCAATGCAGGGGCGGGAGTTGGGGGCGGGACTAGTGGAAAAGTGCCGATCCTGAGTCATAGATGATGAATAAATAGGTCACTCGAATTCTTCTTTGCACTATAAATATATATTAGCTGGTTGACCGAGCAATGAGTGTTGGAAGCTGCTTTTAATTTCTAAAATCTCAAGTTTGTTTATTGATTTATATTTTTTGAAGGTTTAGTTGTAAGGAAGTGGTGGAAGGGATTCAAATTTTAAAGCTATCAGTTCAAAATAAGTAATTTATGAGCATAATAAAATGAAAATCAAAAATAGCCGTATCGAAAGAACAATCTGGATTGTGTCCAAAAAACTACAGGGCTCTTCCTTGGATTAGTGCACACAATATTCGTACAAATGTTATTGAAGTACCTATTTCAGTATTATCTCAAAAACCATTAAATTTTCACAGAATCTCCAGCTAACATGAATTAATCCTGCGCTTTCATCACATTTTCATCTATCGAAGTTATCTGGAAAATTTTATCAAAAATCTTTTATAAAAATTATAAACTGCCTTTAAAGAAAATTCGTACTTAATGGCCTTCCTTCAATTTATCCATCCTACTATATTAGTACATTGATCATTCCAACACAGAAAAGGGTCATATTTATATGTAGGTACGAGGTACTCAACAACTCACAAATAAATTCCAATAGTTGAAGATGATTCGTAAAGCAAATGTCTAATGATAGAATAATACAATTATTGGGCAAGTAAGTTATTAATAATAAAAGAAGAAGGAAACACTATAAAAATGATCGTTAATAATGAAATTAAACAGGAAGAAAAACAGAATTATTGGGTGACATCGTAAGAAGAATAGTAAAAGAAATGATAGGATTAATCAATAAAATGAATATTATGAAAATAATTAAATAGATAGCTAGAAATTGATGAATATGTAATCATGTATTCAACATAAATATAACGTGGTCAATATAAAAATAATATGAAATCACGAATTGAACGCAGAAATGAAATAACAATTTGTTTCCGTTAAATCATAATTCATAATCAATTAAACTTCCCTTAGCAACACTAAATGTAACAGATATTGAATATCTCTTTTTACTGAAACATGTTAGGATTAGTTAGGGTGATGATTTCAGTTTTTAAACGAATTTTCTCTTCCTTCGAACTTATCTAAATCATTTTCTTACCCTAGTTTCTCACATTCAAAAATTAAAAATCCCTATCCTCTCGAAAAATTCACTGATAAAACATTTTATATCCGTTACTTTTAGCGTAAATCACTATATTTGATGTTAGACGGATTGCAGACCTACAAAAAATGTTCATTCCAGGCAAACTTTTTGTCATAAGCTGTTATCAACTACTGCTGATGGATATTGGATAGATTGAGATGCTCGTATCTCTGTTCATCAAATTTTCTCGAACTTGAGACCTATCTCAATCGTATTTTCACTCAAAAACAGCTATCCTGTGAATTTCATTTACTTTGTTGGTCTAGTTCTGAACACATTTACATACATACATACATACAATTATTGCTCGTATTATAGTATAGGATATTTCCACTTTTTGCTTATTTTGGCATTTTTTGGGAGTCTGCAGAGCCTCCGCTGTTTAACATATGGCAATGAAACTTGGGGTAGGGTTAGAAGTTTTCATGGGCTACAAATTCGGGTAAAATTTTTGAAATTCATACGCTAGTTTCGGAGAAAGGGATTCTCAAAGTGCTGCAAAGCCACCATGTTGTCATCACGATAACTCCAGTAAATCAAAAGGTTTTGACTTGAAATTTTTATGGCAGTTGGAGACTATTAGGAACTGGTTTGGTATTGAATTTGAACGAAATCGGTCCCCTGGTTTTCAAATGGCGGCCATTACAAAATTTGACACTTTTAAAAACTACACACTTAACAAGGTTGATGTGCGGCAGAGATATTTTATTATGTGGAAACGCCAAGAACGGGGCTTGCACATATTATATATCGTGAAAAAAAGAATTTTAATGACATATCATATTCGTGACCTTCAACTCAGGAGTCAGGATAGGCGCTTTTCCATCGGTTCCGTCGCTGAATATCAATATTTTTGAAATTTTTCTCTCTATTCCACTCGATGATCAAAAAATTTCCTTCTTCAATCTTTTGCATCGTTATTCCATCATTATGATCGAGAATAAAACTAAACTAACAAAGCCGAATTTTACAGTGCATCTTTGATGATGTTAATTAACCATTTTCCCAAGCAATATTAGATACGACCGAGAATTATAACCAATTTTTCAACATAATATGTACATTCACCGTCAGGGTTGAGCATGGAATCAGTTTTTGTGATTCAGCAAATTCATTATAATCTACTTTGACAAATTGGATTCTTACCATTGATTCGAATCCAAAAAATATACTAGATTCATGAACTTTATTCGAATCCGTTCGACAGATTCGACGGATCCGAAATTTTTGAATGATTTTTCAAGGATCAAGGATTCATTTTGGTTTTTGCATCAAATAATCGGAATTGAAAATCAATTCGACTCGTTTAAATTTTACAACTTTTTGAAAAAACAATACGTGTATTCAATTTTTAATGTGAGATCAATGAAGTTCAGTTTTTTTTACAGTAGTTTCCATTTTAAATCATTGCAATGAAAAAAATACCCAATGAACTTAGCAATCGGATTCGTGAATTAGAATAAAAAAAAAGTGATAATGAATCGAATCATATTCGAATCCACAAAAAAATGTGGATTCGCGGGTTCGTACTCAACCTTGTTTATCGTATAAGAAGAATAAATGGTAGGGTAGAAGGACAACCACTTTTTTCTTTGCTTCGAAGTAGTTCATGCACGGATGCTAAATCACAATGACTTAAAATGCACTACGGTGGGGCAGGTTATATGAGATGATTCCTACATGTATTATTTACATTAAGTACCTACAAGCCTGCGAGAAGGGGGAAGGCTGATTCCCCCGGCCCGGTATTTTCAAAACAAAAAGAGAAAAATAAGTAGCTGAAAAACCTTTGCAAAAATTTTTTCGCGAAATAGGTTTTCCCAATATTATAAAACCTTTTCAAAAGATAAATCCGTAATACTACACTGCGCATGGGAGTAATTTTCAATTTTTTAGGGGGTCCGCAAATTTTTTCTCCCCTGGGCCAGAATTTTTGCTCTACGGCCCTGAATACCTACATTTCAATCAGCGTCGTATAAAGAGCGATTTGAAAAATTTCACAAAGAGAGAAGAAGACACTTACAGAAAGGAAAACTTGATGGAAGAGTCTGTACTTGAATCACGTCAGCAAAAAATGTATATTTTATAAACCTTTGAATGCAATAGTTAATTATTTTATTAGCCATTTTTGGAAGGCAAATGAAATGAATAGAAAGGATTCAACATCGCTGGGAGGGTTGAACCGAACCACAAGAAGAAATTCTATTACAAACAACCGAGTTTGTAACGTTGGTATATGGAAATGGTTAGAGAAAGAGAGTCTTGGGAAAACTTTAAATTAAGAAATAAGGGGATGGATGAATAAGGTGACTGGTATGGAGAGTGAGGGGAAGTTGGTTTTCTTAAAAACTAGATTTTTTGCACGGCTACATGCTGTATTCTGATGATTTGACAATATTTCTTGCGGGTTAACGAAAAGTAAGCGTTATTAATGATGTCAACAATTACATCGAAACAGCGCCTAATTTAGGACCAGTCCCATTATACGCCGTTTATTCTTGCTGTCCTTATACAAGCGTAGAAAATATGGGTCCTGGCGATCTAGACCCCCTTTCTTTAGCCAATAAAAAGTATGTCTTTGTAAATAGTGATAGCATTTTTCAAGGGGAGGGGTTTAAAAGGGAAAGGCAAAGAACAAGTGTTTTTTTACACGCCTCCCTTCGTGATGGAACTATCTACTAGATACTAATACCTTAATTTTCCCTCCACACAATTTTTTACAAAAAGGTACCAAAAATATGCATTTTCGAATTATGATTTCATTGATAGAATGATTTATTTTACCAAAGTCCCCCTCAAAGCCATGAATACAAGTTACGAGGGGGATATGAGTTGCTAATAATAGGTTTTTTAGTTGACAGTAGATTACAATGAATTTCAAACTGATATCTAGATTTTGTACAAAATGGGAATTATTTTTGTCATTGAGATCACTAATATTTTCATAAAATAAAGTAATTTAAATTCATGGAGTAATTATTATCAAGATATTATCACAGAAACGTAAGTCAAAATGTCGTGGACATATAAATCAAAGATAGTGAAGATACAAATAAAAGGTAGGGTTACGTTTGTTCAAAAATTTGATGAACCATACATCCAACTGTATAGTTCAATCAAGAAACAACTGGAAATTACCTGAAAATTAAGTCAGTTTGTTTTTCAATAAAAACTGACGTCCCCCTATAAGTTAATCAAGGTTAAATTTCTGGAGTACCTAACCTTACGATCGTCTACATTTTTCACTTTTCAATTATTAAATCTGAATAAATTCTAGAAGAATTATTACCTATATGGAATGGCTTCAAATCTGATATGGGCATTAGTAAGAAATAATCTTCCATTTTTATACGCTTTTATTGTAGTCATAATGAAACAGAATGTGTCATAGTCCTTGTATTAATATCTAGAGGTGACTAAAAGCAATGGCTAAAATTGGGTTCGATTATTATAGGTTACTACCACAGATATCTAAACTACATATAACCTAGATACCTAACTTGCCGCTTTCACTATGCTGAACATTCACCTTAATGGAGTGTTGAGATGTTGCATTTATCCCTTGGCCTGTTAGCAAAAAAATTGTGTACAAAGCATTTCTTAAACAGAAAAGGCTATTTTCAAGTAATTGCAGTATGTTTTTTAATGCGTGTTCTAATGTAATATTTGGTGTGGATGTTCTATCAGTCTTTAAGATTGAAACCAGGATACCGAAGATTATTAAAATGAATTTTTTTGTAATTTTCAATGAGGTACTTTATATTCACACACTAGATCAAACATGTATAAGTACGATATAAATGGGTAAATTTGTGTTTGTTGAGTGCAAACAGCTTTGTTTACTTTGGTGTGGTACAGTAAGAACTGAAGGTGGCTGAAAACAGTTAAGTTAGGTATCTAGGTTATATATAGTGTGGATATCTATAATCATTACTAACAAATGTGCTTGCTTTTTCAACACAAGTTTCTTCTCATCTTATCAACAGTAACAACAGCGTTATGGTAGCGATGTTTTCCTCTATTTCAGGGGTCCTGAGATCAAATCCCTTCAGTGGAAGGTTTTTTTTGTTTTTGTTTTTACGTTATTTTGGAGTTTTGGACACTTGGTAGTTGTACTAAACCCAGTTCACTAAATATATAGACCAAATCAATTAACTGATCATTTTTATTTCAGTCATGTGTAATGTCACAATCTATCTGAAATGTATCAATAGTTGGAGGTAGATAATTTTGGGTCTAAAAAAATTTATATCATTATCACAAACCTATGTAAATTCCCAAAAAAATGGAAAGAAATTGCAAATTTTTAAAGAACAATGCGGTAGAAAGTTAATCATACTATTCTGCGTATTATAAACTATCGGTAGAGCAGTAAATATAATTTCTACACGAGTCTCAGGTTTTAAAAATGTTCTTTCACTTTTCTTACTGTACAAATTAGATGGGTCAAATTGTTTGTTTGGACCCAGTTTCAACTGATAACGTGATGACGTCAACCCGAGACTGACCTATTAAAATCAAAAAATTAATCGAAGGAAAATATTATTGCAACTAATATGTGGCTTCTATGTACAAATATTTTCGACTTTTCTCGAATTATCGTAGAAAAACAATATTGATTTTTTTCTTGGAAAATTTTTCTGATCTTGGCCCGGGCCTAATAGGCCTATAGATGAAATCGGCGCTGCAGCGAAAGAAAAATAAAATGGACATTGATGACCATGATACACAATTAAACCGAGTAATGAAAATAGAAAATTTCGTGTTTCAAAAAAAAAATATCAAGAATTCAACACAAAAATTCTAAATTTATCGTCAAAATTTTTACATATTAGAAAAACCAAGAACAATATTACAAAGAAAAATAAATATAATTATGGCACCGTCTCGACTAGCACTATTATCGATTTTTTCTCAACATGTCAACACCAGCCCCAAACGTGAAAACATACGTACATATACGTAATGAAAAATACAAGTATAGATTTTTTGCATTATCATCAAAACACACGAAAAACAATATCGATCATTTATACAGCGGTTTCACATCACATATATCGACGGTGAAATTGAATATGAAACAAATACAAATAAAACAACAGAATCCTATCTGAATTGTCAAAATCGTATCAGACCTACTATTTTCAATACAAAAAAACGAAATTTAACAGAAAATACAGTTCGAGCTTTCTGAGAAATGATTAGGAACGACACAAAAATCGCAAAGAAATCTATTCGAGGCAAATGTGGTAGTCTCTGATAATTGTTCAACACTTCAACGTCTAATTAAATAAGCATGAAAGCATGGACACTATAAAAGAAGCAGAAAAATAAGAAAAGTTCGTACTAATTAATTTAAAATTCTAAAATTGATTTTTTCGATCGTTTCGAAAGATTTGGGCTTAACAAATTTGGAATGAAATAATTTCAAGTTGTGACGCACAAAGGAAACTGTAATTCATAATTACATATTTTGTGACAAAAAAAAAAATTTGATAAATTCAAGTCACGATTCACTTTTTTCTTGAATCAAATTGAGAATCGTAATCAGAGATTACCGCCAACTAAATTTCTTCACCAGATAAAATACAAACGCAGAAAAATTAAAATTAAAAAATGAAATTGACAATAAGGAACATTAATCTGAGCAAATGAAAAATTGAGACTTTCATAAGATAACAATGGGCATAATAACATCCAGCTAAACTTTGCTATCTACAGAGCATCTGCCTATTTACGTGATCCATCAGACTTTTCCTCACGATCTTAAATAATAATAAGAATTACAAATTACATTTTTACAGCAGATAGAGTTCACAGCGAAAATTCGTGACGATTTGGGCTATGCTAGTTTTTTTTTAGAAATTAGAAATTATGAGTACTAATATTTAGGGTACATATCATATAATTGTTTCAATATCACAATTGAAAAAATATTTTCCACTGTGACACTTTCGAATAGGTAAAAAAAAACCCAACACTTTCCCAGATGCAGGGAAATAAAGACGCGCAAAAGTGTACGAAAATATAAATCAACTTTATTAGCACGCCAAGTGAATTAAACATAATATTTTCTGAAGAGTACCAAGTATTCAGAACTCATGGACTCGGAGAAATTTCAAGTAAATTTTAGTGCGAAGGTCGTGCGCGTAGAATTGCAGAAAATGTTGGTGCGATCAATTTTCAAAACTTCAGCAGTCACGCAAACCTTTCAACTCGGCATCAAAATAATTCACAATTTAAATGCACACAATCAGCTGGTAGAGTTGTAACCATCAGTCATGAAATAGACGTAATAACACACGAATATGAAGTATTCAGGGTTAGCAAAACTAATTCTATAAAACAGACCTTAAATAAAACTGGCACAATTAAAATTCTAACGAGTGAGATTTTTTAATCAGCCAGCGAATATTGAAACGACGATTGATAAGACTAAATTGAAATAAAAAAATTTATGAATTCAAACTCGAAGAAATTTCCCCTGCGCAAAACATATAATTGTTGAACTGTTAAACACAGATTACTGCAGAAGTTTTCCATGGATAAAATAATCAACCAATTATGAAGGCGATTCACACTTCGCGAGAAAATAAAAGTAAGGAAAATTTTTAGATGTTTTTAAAGAAGTATTTAAATTGAACCTGGGCCACGGGGTTCTTCAACTCAGCGTCTAGAAGATATGTTTGATGTTGGAGTGAAAAAGGGGATAGTTAGGATCCGATGGCCAATGGTCTACTAGTATGAATTTTTTTATTGCATGGAGCAACGATACAACCGAACCGAATTCGCAACCTTTCGATCGCAAAGCTGAACACCTAACCATCACGCCAAACAGAATACTATTCAAGCATTTGTTGTGCACTAATATTGTTTTCAACAGAAAGAAGGAAGATGCGATCAGCAGAAAAAAGGTTCAACCTGAAGCGCAAATTATAATTTTCTACAAATCAAGCAAAAAAACAATCAATCAACGGATGGTGATGGCTTCCACGTTGTACCTGTCATACAACCTTAACTACACTACTATCTTCGTCTCGAAGTCTGAATTCAAATCGTCAAAGCGACATACGCTCATATATTTCATTTCATGCAAGAAACTTAGTTCACCGAAGAGTGTTAAAAAAGGACAAAGCAGACTGCGCACTGCAATTGTTTTATCAAATTCAATAATACGAAATTATCTTGTTGACCGCAACTTAATAATTTTTCAACTCTTTTTGCACAATAATCTCATCATTTCCGCGTATAAAACAACGTCTGGCAAACGAACAAAATTTTTTTGTCGCTCGTAATTTTTCTTTCGAACGTGTAAAGAGATTTGTTGCACAAGATGTAGACAGAGAAATAATGATAAAAATGTGAATACTAATCCGAAGTTTTTATTTTCGTTCGATTCAGCTTGAAAAATACTATCATTTTTTACTTTCTTCAAACGCACAAAAAATAAATAAATATTCCAGCACATTTTTAAGCCAACAAGAGACAAAATTAATACTGCCGCTTCAGAATTAAACTAATCCGTTTTCTTGTAAAGAAAAATTCAAAATTATTTCGAATTTAATTTATTTAACGCCCTATCCTTCAATTAAATTTTCCTTCCAATACATAATGAATACATTACAACTAAAGCTCGTTTTATGAGATATCTTTGACTATATAGTACTATACAATAAAGCTCCATAAAATCAATGTACGTTTCAAAGTCGAGACATACCGGCGAAGAAGTAGACAACATTAGAGTACCTTCTGCGTATTTTCGACGTTTTGCTTGAGTTCACCAATTTAGAATACATCTGATAAAGACACCCCCAAATTCACAAGGATAGCGTATTTAAATGTGAAGCAAAGTACGTTAAAAGGTACGCCGTGATTGCCTATTTAGAGTCGGCATGTCCAACTAGAAATCATTGTTCTTTACTGTTATAGTAGTATAATAATTATAGTCAAAGGACAATAAGCATGCACGGATATCAACTCCACGAAAAATAAATTAAAAATGAGGGAATAATGAAACAAAATAGTATAATCACACACGTAGAACAGAACAGGAAGGGAAAAGTTGAGTAAAATATAGAAGGGTATCTTAAAAATAAACTTAAAAATAAATTAAATAATGAATGCTGAGAGCTGAGTATAGGAGAATATTTAGTTAGTTTCATTAAAATTTTAGATGATGTTTTATTAGGATTTGCAACTGGCTTTTACACAAAGGAAGTTCAGGAAGCATAAAAAAGAACGCATAATCTCGAATGTATTTATTATTCGTGGTCTCTAGTCCATGAAGATGTTTTGAAAAATTGTCTTCAAGATTTATGACCCATTTGCTGAAACATCCCCATTAGGTTTAGTAACTTGTTTCAAACTTGTAGCAAAATATTTTATTAGTAATCTCAACATCACAATGTTTTGTTTATCGATACCACTTCGCAATCTCCTTCAACTCATGAATAAAGGGTGTTCCGTCATCTCAGGAAGTATTTCCACAGTATCATAAATCATATTTCATTCACCTTTGAGTTTTACAGTTACAGAAAATGTTCAGTTTGCCGAAACTGAAGAAGAATAGAACAGGTATTATGCTATAAAATAATTAAGAGGCTTTCAGGTCAAGATACCAAGCTATTCTGTTTGTCTACAAAATTCTATAAAAGCTAAAGAGAAAGATGTACTAATGTGTTGTTCAATTTTTTCGCAGCCAGACGCTAGCAAAGCCCTTAAGTTTTCCTTTGGCAATGACTTTTTCAGATACCTAATTAAATCCTTATTCAACTCATTAAATCACTGGGTAACGGGTACTTTCTATTAGGAATTTAGACATATACGGTAAAATTCGGAGAGAATGGAACTGTACTCCGTTGCATAAACAATCTATTCTAGAATTTAAAAAAGAAAAACACTTCCCAATTTTCAAAGTTGTACAAATGCATTTTTCAGTGGAACAATCGAATAATAGCAATCCGAAAAATGAAGATTTGTTAATCGAACGAGCCATTTCACATATTTTAAAGGTAAAAATAAACCAAAAAATTGACCAACTTCATTTTTTAAACCCGTGTCAAAACATTTTTTCGAATAGGAATTATGAATAAAGTAATTTTATTATATTCAATTATTTTTATCATTCTCCCCTCAATTTATTTCCTCAGGTCGCGTACGACACGAATATAAACTGATCGACACAAAAATTATCATTCAATAAAGAAGTTAATTATCATCTCATGGTACGTACCAATACGAAAGGTTTCTTGGAAAGCGAACATTTTCAAATAGAACAAGTTGTTCTTGATGGTGTGAAGTGTATTTCCTACTGAAATTTAACTTATTCTAATATCCCAATGCAAGAATTCCAATTTTTCAAATTTTATACAAACAAATATATCGGAAGAAAATTAAAAATTCTAGACAAAAGCAAAATTAATTGATTTTATGGCTTCACTTGATCGAAACCATTAATCTGAAGATGTTCGCGAACATTGGCGAATATTTTGATTAGTGAGGAGAGAAAATTGTGCAACTCCGCGCACAAACAGAAATGTTCTGACGTTTGCTGGTAAACATCAAATGATTTGGTCAAACAGAAATATTTGCAAACCTTCGTGAACTTCTATCATAGATATTAGCAAAGCTATTAAAGAAGTATCTATACTGCAATACATATTCGCTCAAATATTTTCGACAAAAGACAATTTTTCGGAGTATCGTTTTTTACACAAGTACAGTATATTTCTGCGAAAGTTAGCGCAATTAGAGTCCACACTAGTCAGTTAATTAGGTGAGAATCTGGACTGATCCTAAAATAATTAGAAAAGAAAATTTACGCACGAGAAAAATCTATTTAAAAACAATTTCTTTGTCGAAAGAACGAATATCATCTATCGACCTCGATACAGGGCTTCATTTTTTGGGAATATTATGTTCGAAAACAAATCCTCTCGTTGAAAAATTTCAATTTTAACAACCATTCTACACTCTAAATTTTTTTGGACTCAATAAAATCATTTCACAATCTGAGAAGAGATTCAAAAGCTCCAAGTTGACTATTTTTGAGATCAAAAATTCAAAATTTGTCAAAATTTTGGTTCGAGTGGAAAAACATGTTACATGATTATCACGAGTCAAATCAAGGGTTTTCTTTATGATGTGTGAAGCTCGACAGCAATACACTTTTTTCTCAATGGCGACAATGATGAATACAATAATGAAATTAGGTTGTCGCCAGACACTGTAGGTAAAATATAAATTATAATGAAAGGACATAAAAGAAGAAAGAATGACAAAATGAACAATTTAACAATATTGCTAGAATTTAAAATGAAAATAATTTTCCATCGATACAGAGGTAAGTAGTCGATCAAACAATTTCACATATTCCTCCACACCTACCAACCCTTTAAAAAGTAATTAAATTTACTGTAATCAAGGAAAGGGGTCACTTTACAACGCAAACGCTATACCCTTGAAACCCATTTGTACTGAATTAACTAAAGCGTGAATTTTCGCATTGAGAAATTATGCGTATAATCTTTTTGAAATGGGGACTGTTTACGAATTGTCTGTAAGCTTTAGAGCTCAGTTTAAAATATAGATAAATCATTGAAGTTACATACAAGTTTGGTCAACAAAATTGTGAAGAATAATTCATTCACCGCGTCATTTATTTCACCAAATATTACAATAGCAAACTTCAACAAGTTCAATCAAATGCCTTCTTCCTAATGTGTCAAAATGTGTGAAAATTCACCTGCGATGAAAAATCGACCTTTTCTTCAACTAAGTAAGCAGATATATTGAAAAACGTTAATGAAATGATGTTAAAGTCTAAAAAGTGAAGAAAATGTACCAATAAAGTAAGAAAAGAAAACGCAGTGCGAATACGTTAATAAAACAAAATAAATATTTTCAAAACCACGTTAAAAGACGACGGATTCTAATGGTTGAACAAAATCCTATAAATTATGTGAAATTGAAAAATAAATATATGAAAAAGAAACACTAACACTAATCATAACTAGAATCAGTAGAACTCCTTTCATTATATTCTGAATGAAAAAGGTATAGAAAAGAAGCATAAATGACGTCGTAATCCTCTACTTCTGTCGAAAGAAAAGGGAGCTGCGTACTAGATTTTGGAATAGCTTCGACCCTCAATTTCCAATACTTCACAATCTACGTAACTGATTTCAAACATAAAATTCCGTTTTTGATGAAAAATCATAGTACTATACAGAAATAGCATGAAAACTATTTTTATGCACACATGATATGCTTTCCCATTAATTAAAAAGTGGAACACACATGAAACATGTTCTAACAAGGGCACCGTCAAATTGCAGACGAATAGGAAAACCAAATAGTCCTCATATGCTGGTAGGTCTTTTCCGTCAACAACGGCAATTTTATAAAAAGAAATAATTAACATGAAATATTCATTAAGAAATATTATGGAATAATTTCGTAATTTTTTCTACCTCATCATGGCGAACATTTTGATTCTTGGGCTTCTTCGGATTCTGATAAGTTTTTGACTACACTGCAGACGATCCTCGACTTTTCGACAAAACAGCAATTAAGGCCCTAGATGCACGCAGCTAACGGCTTAAAACGTAGGTCACCGCCCACTTCCGCAAAACAGAATACATAATCCAACACACTGAAAGAAAAAACAACCAATGCTTGGATAATTCGATGTCAAAAGGCAGGCGTTCATGAACGCAATTTTTGATGAACACTACCAACTGAAATTGGTCGGATAGTGCCTATGATACGTTATGAATTTGAAACGAAGCCCCATTCCTCATAAAAAAGCGTGTGCCGAAAAGGGAATATACTACGACGAAAACTGAATGGGCAACGTTGGCTCAATTTTGTTGAATGAAACGAAGTCGACCGCATATCCCGCTCCTGGGTTCCTATTGTAACTACCTAAACTGTACGTATAAGCGTGAGGAAAGATTTTTAAATAATTATCGAGTACGAATTACGAAAGTTCAGCAGGGAAATATATTTAAACGACAAAAAATCTCGAGAAATTCAACTTCAATGAAATTATATTATTTTAATCCCAGTAACACTGTACAGTAAAATACGAATTGACTGACAAAATCGGTCCAATAATTATTTCGTTAGTCGTCGTCTGCTAAGGTACAAAATTCTCTCAACTAGGGCCCATATTCACGAATGTCAGTTTAACCCCTTCACTTAAACTTCACTTAAAAATGTCGTTTGGCACAATTTTGCATTCAAGATTGTGGTAATATTTTATTTTTACATTGGAACTCTCATTAGAGATACAATGTTCCCACATTTTTAAGTACGAAATTGTGTAAAAATTTTTTTTAAAGTGAAATTTAAGTGAAGGGAGGTTAAAGTGACGTTTGTGAATATGAGCCTAGAAGTCGTGAACTGGTATCATAAGCAGGAAAATCACCACGAATTCCAACTGCACGTCATCATCTAGCCAACTAGCCAGCCACGATAAGTAACGGTTATCAGCAAAAGAAAACTGAACAAGGCTGAATAAATTAGCCTAGCCAGCTGAAACACAAAACAAGCATAATTTTTTTCCCCATTTTCAATACTTAACGGTTTTCTTGAATAATTTTCGTCTTCTATTGTATATTCATGTATTTCGAAACACATTATGTATATTGCAAATAAGTATACAAGCGCGCACGATATTTCACTTTACTGCATTCGTTACAAGAGGATCAAAATTTACAATGATCAATAATTTAGATTCCCTCTGTCCTTTTCGCCCTCACATGATCACATCTAGGTGATAACATACCTAGGGTAAAAAATATGAGATGCAGTAAAATTTTGAAACCTCGTGCTTCTTCTAAACAAAATTCTAGTAATTTTAGTAATGATAATTTTCCTTAAACTTTTAGTCTTCCAGGATCAGAAAACTGAAAAATGAATAACTAAACTTGTCAATAAATTTTGGCTCGCCAAAACTGGCTTTTTAAAAAAAAGCCTATTTCGGTACACAAAATATTCAACGAATTCAAGTTATGCAATATATTCTACTCAAACAACAAGGATTGATACATTGAAAATACAGTGTTAACCTTGATGATAAGACCGCAAAGAGTAAGTTTTCTTTTCTAAATTAATACGAGAACACCATAAACTTTATACATAAAAAATGCATCATTTAATCATTTAAAACAATAACTTTCAAAATAATTAAATTTTTGAAAAAAAAAAAATGAAAACGATTAAGTGTAGGGACATAAAAAAATATAAGTAAAATGTTGAAAACAAGTTTTTTTTACAAAGTGGAGTTACAACTAACGCAGTCACTATCAGAAATGCCTTGCAAGTCACATGTTATAAATATATAATGCAAGATTTTTGAATGAAGCAATGTAGATTCCTTCATATTAAATATTTCTCTGATGAAATTTTTTGTAAATTTAACATAGATTTGTCAACCTTGAAATACATAGCATTATTACATCTATTCAAAACGTTGGGGAGTTTTATTTGTAAAGAATGTTTAAATTTTGTAGATGTACTGTCAAAAATTCACCAATTTCCATTTGATTTCAATCAATTTCATATTAGGCTTAATTATGAAATCATCATTTATTTAAATATCATTTATTGTTCAATTTAATTAGTGAGAACCAAACCGTATTGATTTTCATATTAATATCAAAAGGTATTTCTGCCAGCAACTGCACTGGTTGTAATTCCGCTTTTTAAAAAGTTACGATCATAAAACCTGGAAAATTTGTTTTCAACATTTTAGCTTTATTATCTTTTGTCCCTACACGCAGTTGGTTCCATTTTTTTCAAAAATTTAATTATTTGAATAATTTTTTATGAAGTGCAAAATGAAAGTCTGTAGCAGTTTTTAATGATAAGAAGAATTTACTCTAGAAGTGACAGATAATTGTTGATATTGTAATATTTGGACAAAACTGAATTCAAACACAATACCTCTTTCTGACGCGGTCAGTAATAAAAAAACTGAGCAACTTTCAAGATGTAAACGCGAAACCCCAGATCAGTGAAGCAGGTATTTACCGATACAAGGTGACAATTGTCAAGGGGGTCCGTTCTTTTATTCTAATTGAGATTAACGGCGATTCACATTTTGGTAATAATAGTCAATAAGAGACATCACAAAAAATCATAGACATCCATAAAAAATACCTAGATGTCTAACTTCAAAAAAACACACGGTTGTGTACTGTCTAACCAGTTGCTAAGAGTAGGTCATGATGAGAGAGACTAGATAACATCAATATTGAATTACATTGAAATTTGAAAGAAGGATTTCTCAGTTCCTATTTGACGCAGGAAGTTGGGGTTGGCAGGGTTGGCAGGGTTGGAAAAACTGAAGAATTTACTTGAAATCTATGTGAATATTAATATTTTATCTTAATGTAATTTTTTCAAATAATGTAATAGAAAAACATAAATTTATAGACAATCTAAAGTTTCATTCATTTTTTTTGGGGGGGGGGAACTTATTCTTTATTCAATATCTCAACCCCCATTTGACGTAGAAAATTTAGGTTTGAATGGTTCAAAAGATAAGAAAATTTACAATAAACCTAAGTCAATAATATTATTTTATCGTAATTTGCGTTTTAAAAATAATGAAATAAAAATATGTAAATTTTTGGATAATCTCAAGTTTTATTCATTTAGGTTTTTTTTAACTTATGATTTGGCTTGATGATTTCTCCGGTCCTATTTGAGGTAGAAAGTTGGGGTTTGTATGGTTGGAAATATATGAAAGATTTACTTGAAAAATATGTCAATATTAATATTTTATCGTATTTTCGTTTTTTTAAATTATGAAATGTAACGTAAATTCATAGACATTTACAGTTTCATTATTTTTTTTAACTTATCTTTTACTCAATGATTTCCAAGACCATGTTTCAATTAGAAATTTGACGTCAGCATGATTAAGAAGATAAGAAAATTTACTTCAAGTCCATGCTTATGATATTATTTTATCGTTATTTCTGTTGCGAAAATAATGGAACAAAAACATGTAATTTATAGACAATCTGCAATTTTAATTTTTTTAGAAATTGACTCTTTACTCAATGATTTCTCAGGTCCTATTTGAGGTAGAAAGTTGGAGTTGGAATGGTTAGAACGAAAATAAAATTATCTTGAAACATATGTCAACAATAATATTTTATCATAATTGAGTTTTGAAAATAGTGGAACCAAAATAAATAAATTTATAGAAAATTCAGTTTCAATTTTTTTTTTTTTAAATTTATCTTTAACTCAATGACTTCTTATGCCCTATTAGAGGGATACAGTTGGGGTTGGTAGGGTTAAAAATATGAGAAATTTTACTCCAGACCAACTTCAAAAATACTTATGTTATTAACATTTTTTTTCTGAAAATAATGAAACAAAAAAGGCGAATTCATAGAAAATCTTACACTTTTTGGAAGACATTATTGATAATTCTGGTGTTATATATTTATAAATTTTTTTGGTTTAATTTTATAATCAATCGAGAACTTGATGAAACATAGTAGGAAATTAGGAATACACAATCAAAAATTTATTCCAAAAATTTATAGTTTTTAATCAATTTTTATTTTCTTGTTCCATTATTTTCAGAAAGAAAAATGCAATAAAATGTAGGTCTTGACAAGAGTTGAGTAAAATTTCTCACTTTTTCAAGTATGCCAACCTCAACTTTCTACCTCAAATAGGGCCTGAGAAATCACTAAATAAAGAATAAGTTCCCAAAATAAAAAAAAAATGAATGAAACTGTACATAGTATATAAATTTACATTTTTTGGTCCATTATTAAAAAAAATCAAATTATAATAAAATATTAATATTGACACCGGTTTTAAGTAAATTCTTTCACCTTTCCAACCATGTCTCACTTTAATTTTTTACCTCAAATAGGGCCTGACAAATCACTGAGTGAAGGATAAGTTTAATAAAGAGGAATGAAACTACAGATTGTCCATAAATTTACATTGTTTTGTTCCATTACTTAAAAATAACAAATAATGATAAAATATCATTTTTGATATGAGATTTTGGTAAATTTTTTCACCTTTCTAACCATGCTAACTCTAACTCTCTATCTTAAATAGGGACTGAGAAATAATCCAGCAAAGGTTTAAAAAAAAAGAAAAATGAAAATTTTATAATAATTTGCTTTTTCTGTCGCATGATTCTGGATAAACAAATAAACATAAAAAATATCATTTTAGGCATGAAATTTTAAAAAATTTATTTTCTTTTTGAGATCTTAATTCTCGAGATATAGGATAATAATACTAAAAGATACACCTAATAAATAATAAATACATTGCTGAAATTCTCCAGCTTGCTTTAAGCTAACAAATTTTTTTCATTTACCACATCCAAGCAACGCTCAATGAATCAGGCACTTTAAATGAAGTAAGTGCCATTGTAATTGTGGCAATTATTTTTTGTATAAGGAAGTAAAAAATTGGTACTTTTTTTTCTCATAACCTAATTGCTAAGCATCACTTAAGAATCAAAAACAAAAAAAAGTTCGAAGTTGCAATAGCTAGGTTTGACACAGCCAAAAAGTGCAGCATAGAAAGTAATAGAGTGGTTTTAGGGAAGCGGGAAGAGATCTGATTGTTTTAAATTTTCAATTCTGTTTTAGCTAAAATTAAAGTGCGGTTTCATTTTGTGAGCTGTGAAACCTACCTTCAACTGATTAAGAATTCTACCCATTTAAATTCATTGAAATTAGACAAAATCGAAGTCATCAAATGCAATTGTAAAATAAACATCTTACGTAGGAATTTAAAATATTTATAAGATATTGTGGTATGTCAGCTGAAGATTTTGTTAAAATTTTGTTGAAACTGTACATCTAATTATGAAAATATTTTTGAAATGCCTCAATTCTACAACTAGATCAAATCTGTATCATTTTAATCATATTCAGCCATAGTCAAATGTACAATTTAAATGCAATTTTCGTTGAATATTTGGCTAACATACCACAGTAACTCATAAAAATTTCAGCTCCATCTTAGCTTTCATTCCTGAGATATCACTGAAATTTGGTTTGGATAAAACATTATGAAGTGAATCTCGAATCAATGATATGAACCATCAACGATAAATATCATTTTAATTAACCATATATTTTACGTTTTAAGTTCCAACAATTAATTAAATTTTCATTATCATCAATTTAAATCACTAAAATTTGCAATAACTCATTAGCATCCACATGTTTATCATCGTATTTTATAGAATAACTCAAACTTTTTCTCAGAACTTACTCACCAAGCAAGGTCATGATAATTAGTACTTTTTATAAAAAAATTATTTTTGATATATAAACATCCTTACACTTGATCTATGGTAGAGTCTAAACACGAATTACAATTGTCAGATTTCTATAACTCTTACAATTGTAACTCTCATTTATGTGTGTTACACGACATGTAGGTGTATGGATGCTAGCGTGCATGCACACAACCACACTATTAACTTCGATATGAAATCTGAAGTTGTCCAGATATTTTTATGTTTACACATCAATCCTTCATGGGCAGAGCATAGCCGCGGTAGAACTCACGCCTTTTTTTTGGTTTCAACTGTTTTGTGCCAGGTAAGTAGAACAATTGAATAATCATTAAGTTATAGTTTCACACTTTTACATGATAAACAAAAAATTTTGGTGTAAATGTTCAAGTACCGCACTTTTGGCCATATTAAACATAGGTAGCTATTAGGTGTTTAAGGATCAAACGCAAGAACAATATTCAAGAAATTGTTTCATTTTTTCCATTATAGATTGTATCTATACCGAAACATATAATATAAATATAACTTAGTCAAATAATTCTGAAGTCACTGTTGATTCTCATATACTGTTCTTGAATAGGAGCAGGCTTTATGAAGCGTACTTTTCTACACAACTGGTATTAGGGTCTGGGAGCCATAATTGGAAAAATTATAGTGACATTTTTTCGTACCCTCTGCAATAAGTACATTTTACGAAATCTACCCAAAACTGGAAAAAAGTTTCAGCCCGACATAAAAATATAAAAAATGAAGTAGTTTAAAAAGCGCAAGCACAAAAACTTGTTACTAATTCTACGATAAAAAATTATGAATTGTTGAGACATATTCAGACTTTTTTTTTTTGAATTTTATAAAACTGTAGTATGAGAACTCAAAAAATTAATTTTCAAGAAATAATGAACGAAACATGCAAAATTTTACTATTGGTCTATTTTGATTTTTCAGGAAATTTCAAATTATTTCTTTTATCACCAATCTGGACCAAATTTTCATCAAATCTCGGATACACAGGTTTGTAAAAAAAAAAAAAAAAAAATCATGGCAAGATACCAGACTCGAGGATTTCTATCAAAAAATTTACATTGAAACTCGATAAATTCATTTTTTCTTTCAATTTTTCAAAAAAAATACCAATAAATAAGTTTACGTTAAAAACGAATTATCAAAATATACTTTTTTTTTCAACTTCAGCTTCATGTGAAATAAATATTATTTCGTTGGGGAAGGTTAGCTGCAGTATTGATATATTTTAAAATCGCAGTCGGCAGCAGTGAGTAGAATAAAAGCTTATAATGAGACTAAATGAAGGCGAAATGTTAGGTTCTTTCCCAAGGTTTTTCAATTCACGTCGACCCCTGAATTAACAGTTACAAATTGAAGAAGAAGGTTATCAAGAGGATAAAATAAAAACAAATAACGTTAAAAATTAATTTTTTTAAGATCGCTTTTATATGGGTAAAAATGATCAAAAACACGACTTGCTCAAGATTAGAACCCGCGCTTACCTGATAGAAAAGATCATATGTTCACCATGCGCCGAAACTCAGGATATTTAACTAAAGAACAAACCCGTTACACAAGTTATAACAATAACCAAACCAATTTACAACTTTTGACTATTCATAACTATATAGACTGAGCATAGTGATAAGAACGTGAAGAAGGCTAGTTATCTCTTATAAATAAGCATCATTGGAAGAGTAAGGTCCCTCCATTTTGCTTTTCATCGACGATTGATAGAAAGGGAGAAATTAAGTTTTATTCAATTAATGGAAAAGTTACCGAACTTTTTGTAATAAAAATCACCTTTCGTCAATGATACTTATTATGTTGCTTTCAGCAGCACTGTACTGTCACCACTCTTACTATGCTCAGTCCATATATTTATATAGTCAAAGTTTACAGCCCACCTCAGTGGACTGGTAATAAACTATGTAATATTTTTTAGCGTTAGTAACTGCAATACAAGTTTATAAAATTATAATATGATGAAACAGATAAAAGTAACTGTTACTCACTAAGCCAAGTATCTTCGAGCGAGTGAGTGACATTAGGTAACATTTAACTGAAAAAAAAAGAAAATAAAAAAAGAGAAGTAAGTAAAAACAATACAAAAGTATGAAAAAAATAAAAATAACAGTAATTGAACTAAAAATATATCTGTAACTTTATTTCATTGAAAACAGATCAAAACGAACTCAAGGACGAAATAAGTCGGGTTAAAACAGACGCTAAACGAAAAATTTTTAGTCATTAATTCAATTTCGAAACACTTAAACTAATCCGTAATTAACCAAGTGAAATGAATTTTCTCGGGAGGATTGCTTTAGCAAGAGTTCGAAATATTTCGATTATAATGGGCGCGTGCACGGAGCATGGGGGTGTGTGACGAGTGATGACTGATGACGCACAAAAACTTACGTTTCAAAATATTAAAAGTTATCCCGAGTCGGAAAGAAAATCTTAGCGAGTCATGGGTTAGCCACTTGCATGCCTCAAAGTAGGATTTTGATTCCAGAATCACAGATACATATAAATAAGACTCGAGTAAATACATGTTTTGACTCGAAAGCGTAGATAAAGGTTTAAGACAACCCCCAGGTTCTGACAAAAAGCTAGCCATAAAAAATATGTTTGTTGCTAGCAGTGGTAGAATGGCGGGGAGAGGGAAAGGGTTGGAAGAAACGATCAAGAAGATAAAGACCCTTCTCCTTAACCTCTAAGCAGCTACAAAATGGAAAGTAGAGGTAGATTAATTCATTCCACATACTTAGTTACACTAACGTAAGGACCAAATCGTTAGTCTTTAAGATCTCATCTATGTGATGAAACAGGCCCGGAAATACGCAAATTTTTAAAATTTGATGTGATTAAAAACCTGCATTTTCAGAATCATCAGAGATTGTCCAGGGTTGCCCTTCAAACATTATGTTTATCTCATGGATTTGTAACACTGTACTTGGAACAAATGAAGTATTACCGAACTCTGTTAAAAAAATGTAAAAAAATCTGAAAATAACTTGAAAATCCATTTTTGCTTTTACGTAATCTGTCCCCATTTCTAAACTTTGTTCCATACCATCATAGGCAGTAATCACAGAAGAACACATATACAAGCTGAATTTAGGATACGGATGTTCCTGGGCCTGGAATAAAAAACTTAGTAAGAACTTTCACAGAACTGGATTAATGCAGTTTCATTTTTTGTAATTTGTAATTTCTAGATACATTTCACCTGATTGAGAAGATAATGGAAGATCCTAATTTTTACACTATACTAATCTAATTATGTGGAACTAATTATTCGAATGTGGTGAGAATCTCCACAACACTAGTATTTTCATCCATAATTCAGGTGTGAAATTTGGCATTGATTTTTAGTAAAAGACAATAATTTTTCTGGATTTTATTTTGCACTACATTCGTGGTTTTGTTTTATACTTGTGGTAACCAAATTAGATTGTTTCTAATTATGTACATACAAAAATTCTGTAATAATGCCAATATATGCATGTTTATGAAACTGAATTCAGAGACGTAGTTTCACTATTATTCCCAGTTTGATAAATATTTATAATTAAGTCTCACATTGTTTTACAGCTTCTAAACTTCATATACAATTCACAGGTATGGAACAAATCCATAGTCCTCATTAAGTTTCCCCATATGGTAATAAGGATTTTTCAAACAGGGCATTTCCAGAGCCAAAATCTCCTGAATCTAAGATATATTACTACTTCCTCTTCATTTAACAGGTCCTATATATGATGATGTGGAACAAAGTCAATGTTTCTTTTTTATTTTTCACCTATGCGAATAATCTTATTCTGATGACAAAACGAAGAAATAAGATTTCTCATGATTCCAGTTTTTAATTTGAGTACCAATATGACAGTTTTTTTCATAATAGTTCCACACAGTATATGATATGAGGATTGGAGACTGATAATTTTATTGAAAGTATCTTTGAAATTCCTGTTATGGTCCCATATTTCACAAATCTTAGAATTTTGTAAGTTTGTTATTTCCAGATCGATTTCACCAAATTGAAAATTTTTTAGAAGATGATAGTTCTAAAATTATATAAATTTGTCTAATTATGTGAAAAAAATTTCAATAAAAATAATAAGTATCTCTCAAACTGTATCATCTTCATTCAGTATTCAAGGGTGAAGTTTTATTTTGATTTATAATAAGAGACCATTATAATTTTCAGTTTGGGTAATACTAATAATAAAACCTTGCATATTTTTAGTTTTTGAACTTCAGACTTTACACTAATATGGAACAAATGTGCTTTTCTTTTTATTTCTTACAGTATGGAACTTTGATCCAGGTGCAGTTCCGGGTCTAGAAAAACATTCATCCCAAATCCAGTATGTACGTGTGTTCTATTATGATTATTGTCAATGATGGTATGGAACAAATTTAGAAATGGATTTTGTCCAATTGGGACAGATTATATAGTAGCAAAAATGGATTTTATAGTTATTTTCAGATTTTCATACTATATTTAAACCTAGTTGGATAATACTTCATTTGTTCCATGTATGGTGTTGCATACCCATGAAATAAACATAATATTCAAAGGGAAACCCTGGACAACCTCTAATGATTCCTGAAATGCAGGTTTTTGATCACAAAAAATTTTGAAAATTTCCTATTTCTGGGTAATTTATCATATATATAGGATTTTAAAGGGTGAAGATTTGGTCCTTATATTAGCACAACTAAGTATGTGAAATAAATTTCAACTTCCCATTTTGTGGCTTTTTAAGAGGTTAACTAGCCCGAAAATATACACCTACATGTGATAGAAATATTTCTGGCAAATAATTTTGGGTAAATTAATACATCAAATGATAAAATAATATTGTACTTTTACTTCTCCACTTTTACTCAAATACTACGGCATTCGGGTAATGTCATGGTTAACCAACCCAGTAGTGCGAGTTCAAATCTCATAAAAGCTGAAATTAAAAAAAAAATTTTCTCATTTTTTTTCATTGTTTTTTCATAGAATATAATTTGTTTGATTCTCCATTATTTTTAAAATGTTTTTCAAAATGTAATTATTTTTCTATTAGACATGTATTTGGTCACTGTGAGTTCAGATACTAGATTTTCTCATTAGATAAGTGGCGGGATCTTTCTAGCAGATGTGGAGAGGCCGATCCATAATATGCCACTTTGAAGGCAAAAACAACAGGGGGACAAAGCGAGTGAGGTGAAGCCCCACCTCATGGAGTTTACCCTTCTATTGCTGATATACAAAGAGGCATGCCTTCTCCAAGGTCTCCTATATCATCTGAAAGATCCCTTCTCTGGTACTGCACTGGCATCAGACATATAGCTAAAGAAAAGTCCAATGCTTCATATGCATAATGATTTTAAGAAATACAGGAAAAATAGAAAAGAAACAACCTGAGTTATTCATTCTGCCCATCCAAAGTTGAGCATATTTCTTTATGAAAACAGATATCTCTATTCCAACACACATACACATACATACGCACGCACGCATAACTGTTGATCCAATGAGAAATTTTTCAGAATATTTTTTGTTGGTAAATTTATGGGGCTTTATTTTTGTATACACTTATTTATATTGTAAAATTGAATGGATCAGAATATTTTTTGTTGGTAAATTGATGGAGCTTTATTTTTATATAAACTTATTTATATTGTAAAATTGAATGGAAAAATTGCATTATTAGATAACGAGTGTGTCTTCTTCTAATAGTTTCACTTATCATGAACTCAAAATGACTTTGTTTTTAGTGAAATCTGATAAAAATTAATATTGGTCATTAAAAAACAAGAGGGTCATCACTTCAAATTTTCTCTACAACTATTAGTTTTTGAAATGAACAATTTAAAAAATGGCAATTTTTTCATTAATTAGCTTTTTTTTTATTCCTTGATTATGAAGAAGTCATCAAAAATAGAAAAAATAAATTATAGGGGGTAAATTTTCTCTTCTTTTCAGCAATACCAACCTCAGCTATCTAGTTTCAATAGAAACTAAAAAATCTTTGGGTGAAAGACAATTGGTTTTTCTCCAAACAAAAATGTTATTTCAAACAAGATTTTCATAATGTTCCATCAACATTAGATTTTCCAGTTGAAGGACCAAGGACCTGTAAATTTCACTTTTTGATCCTTTAAAAAAGAAATAATTAAATGTGGTCATTTTTTCAAATTTTTTGATACTAATCCAAAAAGTAGTTCTCTGATCCAGAAATATGAATTCTCATTCGTAAAATGAGGTCACAAAATGTGCTGAACAGGAGGTGCAAAAATTCTTTTCATAACACCTTTGCCAAAAGTACATTTTTTTACATGCCTTGATTTAACAAAAAGTAGCAAATTTTGATACAAAATCAAAAAATTATCTTCTGCACATGGGCACTTACAATTTGAATTTATCGCACATCTCGATGAATTTCTCGCACATCTCAATAAATTTCTCACACAGTTTGATTAATTTCTCACATGAGTTGGCTACTTTCTCAGTTTTTATTATTTACTGCTGGGAACCAAATACCATATTTTTCAAAAATATTCTAAAAAGAAGCAAACTGCTGAAAATTCAAAGAAAAATTTTTTGGTTAAAAAAAATAAAATTATTAATTATTGTTTGGCTCTGAAAAAAAAAACATTTGTTGCCATTTTTTAGGGGACAATGTTGTTTTTCAAAAAATAGTGTGCGACACATGTGCAAAGTAAGTGATTGATACTCATATGATTTGCAGTGTGAGCCAAAGCCAAGTGTTGCAAAATTCACACTCGTATCAAAATCAACTACTTTCTGCACTAGTATCACAAATAACTATCCTGAACCTCTGGTCCATGACAGCACATATTCTACCCTCATTTCAAAACCGAAAGTTTATCATTTTGGATCGGAAGACTACTTATTGGTAAAAGGACTGAAAAATTAAAAAAAAAATGACTCCATTTAATTATTTTCTGATATAACAGAAAATTCACTTTTTAGTCCTACGATTGAAAAATCAGCGTCAATGAAACATCAAGAAAATCTTGTTTGAAATAACATTTCTATTTTGAAACACTTTTATTTAGAGAAAAACTGATCGTGAAGCTAGAAAGTTGATGTTGGTATTGCTAGAAAGAAAAGATAGATAAGTTTTTAATTTATTCGAGATTTTTTTTCAGCTGAAAAAGACAAGTTTAATATTTTGGTTTCAGTATCTACTGGTTTTGTTTTTTTGTAGAACTATTAACAGGCTACACATAACAAGGGGGAAAAGTGGGAATTATGCGATGAAAAAGTTTCATTTTCTTGAGGTTTTTCTAGTAATTTGCGATTCACTAATGTAAATAATAGAAAATATCAGACGAAAATAACATCATAGCTGAAATTTTGAAGTAGATAGAGTGTTCACAAAGAGGAAATTGAGTAATTACCTATAACTTGAAAACAAATGGTTCAATTAAGTTCACATTTGACAATATTTGGTGCCAGTGAGTTTCTTTTGTTACAAAATGAATAAATATTTAGATCATTCGTCCCAGTCCAAATTTCCACTATAAAGTCGATTTTAAATAGTAATTTTTCAAAAAAAAAAACAAAAATTTACCACCAACAATTTCTTTTTTAATCATCAATAACTACTTCATAATTAAAGAATAAATAATTAAATTTTTGAAAAAAAAAAAGAAACTGACTGCATGTAGGGACATAAACCATAGTAGAACTAAAATATTGAGAACAAGTTTTCCAGATTTTATAAGAGTAATTTTTTTACAAAATGAATGGATGGAGGTGTAGATGGAGAGAGCTTACATGAAAAAACTGCAAAATAATATTGAGTAATCTATATTTATTTCGATATATATACATATATAAAAATTGATATTTATATCAACAATGATTAATTTTTATATCCATAGTTATCGATATATCGATAATCTATTGCTAGTTTTAGATTAAAAAATTACAAAAAACTATCGACAGTTATCCACATCTTTAACAAAAAATCAATCTATCAATGTTTTATTGCTAAAAACTGGTTTTCCACTCATTTTTTGTTTTCCAATTTTCTCAAGAACAACTAAACTAATGAACACAAACTTCTTTCAGACCTGCTCTCATACAACAGTTATCTTTCATAAAAATTTCAGCTCTATCTGCTTGGTAATTTTCTCAGAACCTTGAACACAAAATTTTTTCTAGCAATTTTTCTTCTCCAGTTTTCTCAGAAATGGAAACTTTTGAATTAATGAGTGCCAAACTTTCAAGAAACTTGCAACAACATAAGGAAAGTCTATTGTGAAAATTTCAGCCCTACCTCTTTTGTCATTTTCTCGGAATCCTGGAAAAACAACATTTCTCGTTTTTCAGTTTTCTTAGAAACTAATTAATAGATAGGCAACAAAAAAACTACTTTCCCACCTACTCCAATATGAGAACTATCTTTCGTAAAAATTTCAGCCCTATTCACCTGGTAGTTTTCTCAAAACTGTGAACACAAAATTTTGGGTGAAATATATATATATATATATATGTAAGTAATTTTGCAGCTTTTGAATGAAATATGAACAATATCTCGATTGCACTAAAAGAAGTGAAAATATATTTTAAGAATCAGATAATTTACATACTTAGCATCAAACTTATTTCAACTTACCTAAAAGAAGTGAAATACAAAGATTAAAAAGTTCATTACTCGATTACAAAATTACTTAAATCTTAGATTGTCATATTACATAGTTTAGCAGAAAATTACTAGAAAGAAACGTTTTGATCGTCTACATTATAACCACAGCACACGAATGAAATCAAATAAAAATTTACTTGCAGTTACACAGTCCTGTCTTATCAGCTAAATCTCGATACATTCGATTCTGCCGTACTATGGAAATGATAAGACGGACGTGAAATAGCCAGCCATCTCTAAAATACGTACACGTATTTTACATCCCCATACCTGAGAAAATTACGAAACAAAGGGGAGTAATTTGGAAACATGGAATAAATTTGACTCTTTCTTCTGATAACCAGCATCTACGCGATATATTACATTTGACAAACTTTCAGTTATTTTGAACGGGCCCGTTCTTATTTCATCGAGTTTATTTTTGTTTAACAGATTACCATGATTTACATAGACTAAATCGCCAACTCTATAAGAAATATCTTTTCTCTTGGAGTCAAATTTTTGCTTATTATATTTATGACTTCTCTGGGAATTTTCAAATGCTAATAACCTGTCATTGGTCAGATCTGTTACGTTAGGCATCGGAATATCTTTTGGACATAAATTTACTTTAATATTATTCATTAAATAATTTGGTGAAAATAAGGTTGATGAATGAATAGTATCATTATATTCTTGAACACATTCTTCTGCTAAAACTGACCAAGGCTTTTTTTTATTTATTTTGTTTTCGTTAACTTTACAGCGTATTCTATTCACCAGAGTTTGATTTAGTCTCTCATTGAGACCGTTGGAGAAAGGACAGTCTACGGCTGTAAAAATTAATTTGATATTGTGTGACTCCAGAAATTCTTTAAATTCTTTTGAATTTATTCCGCCGTATTGATCCGCCAGAAGTGTCTCTATTTTCTGTCCTTCTCTTAAAATTTTACGTATTAAATTTATAAAATCTGTGGCTTTTTGAGTTTTTGATGGTAAAATGTACGCAAAACGTGTGAAATGATCAACTAATAAGGGTAAATATTTTTTTGAAGTATTATTTCCGTTAAAGCCACCTATTGTATCTATTGACATAATCTGAAACGGTTCAGTCGCAGGGCCCAACTGAGATAGAAAACCATAACGAAAAGATGCTCTGGACTTATTTTTAGTACAAATAGCGCAATTCTGACAGAAAGAGGTAATTAGTTTGAAAAAATTTTTACAATAATAAATTGGAATAAGATGGAACGAAAGCTGCTTAGGACCAATATGACCAAATTTTTCATGAACTATCTTTATTATTTTAGTCGCTAAATCTTCTGTTATCAAAATTTTATTTTTACCTCTAATGTTCATGAAGAGTATATTATTTTTTTTTATTACGTTATTTTTTTGGAAATAGTCTCTTGAAAATTTATTTTGGTCCATAGCTATTTCATTAAATTGAATAAAATTTACTATTTTAAGTTCTTTATGCGTTTCAAAATGTTCGAGGACAGGGTTACGCGACAAACAGTCGGCCTCCTGATTCTCGGAACCAGGTAAATACTTTACTGAAAAATCAAACTGAGACAAGTAAAACATAAGCTGACCAAGTTCATTATCAAATTTAGAGTTTACGTTCAGATTCTCAAGCGGTTTATGATCTGAATAAACGACAAATTTTTTTCCAAGAAGCCAATGTTGCCAGAACATTAAGGCCTCTTTAATTGCCAGACACTCCAAAAAAATCGCCTTTTTCTTTTTTTGATAAACATTTAACTTTTTGGAAAAATAAGCGACTGGCCGAAAATTTCCGTCTTTCTGTTTTTGTTTCAGGATTGCACCAAGTCCTTCCAAACTTGCATCAGTGTATAAAACTGTCTCCTTTAAAGGATCATAAATAGCTAAACAAGGACTTGAACATAAATAACTTTTTATCTTTTCGAAACTATTATGGCAGTCTGTTGACCAATTAAAATCTACGTTTTTCTTCAATAAATTGTGTAACGGTTCTAAAATATGTGCAGCCTTTGGAATATATTTCTTATAAAAATTAACCTTCCCTAAAAATTGGCGCACATTCTTTCTATTTTGAGGAATGGGAAAATTCTTGATAGGGAGCACATTATCAAAAACAGGCTTAGTTACGTTATTGCTAATTATGTGGCCTAAATATTTTACGTTATTTTTGGCAAAATTACATTTTAATAGTTTCAATCTAAAACCTTCTTTTTTAATGGCCATAAACAATTTATCAATGTGCTCCAAGTGTTCCTCAAATGTTTTTGAAAAAACTAGAATGTCATCAATATAGTTTACACAAAAATAGTCCAACCCGTTATGTCGAATAATATTTTGTAGGATCCTTTGAAAAATTGCGGGGGATGTTTTAAGGCCAAATGGCAAACATGTCCACTCAAAATGGCCATTTTGTGTGACAAAAGCTGTTTTATAAGAATCTTTTTTGCGTAAGGGAATAGTCCAAAAAGCGGAATTGATATCGAAAGCTGAAAAATAAACACAATCCCTAGTCTTCACAATTAAATCTTCTATTAATGGGAAAGGTTGACTTTCAGGTACAATAAGCTTATTTAATGCCGTAAAGTCGATACATAATCTGTTCTTCTTTCGAACGCCAAACTCATCTTTTTTAAATGCCAGCGTAACTGGAGCCACAAAAGGAGATGTAGATTCCTGGATCAGACCATGGTTTAACAACTGGGAAATTTGAGATTCAATTTCCTTCTGATCAATAGGATTACATCTGTACGGCTTGCGAAATACATACCTATGCTCAGTCAATTTAACCGAAGCTTCGTGGTTGTGTACACAACCCGTATCAAATTTGTTTTTCGCAAAAATAGATTTATGTTTTTCAATTAAATAAGTTATTTTATTCTTTTGGTAATTATTTAAATGATCCAAATTTGCCTCGAATTCTTTAATTTTAATAGATTCATTAAAATTTACTGTAAACGGTGCAGACTGAACTACGGTTCCGAGATCAATTTTTTTATTATTATCCATTACGTTAATCTGAGAGATATTCAATTCATGGTCTTGGTGTAACCCAAAATCCTTTATCATATTTAAGCCAATCAAAAAATCATAATCAAAATTAATCGAATTTATCACAAAAACATCTACAAATTTGACGATATCAAAAATTTTTACTTTGATTTTTACGATTCCAAAGACTTTATTTTATTTTTCCTTGCAAATTTATAGTTTATTAATGAAATATTTGAGCCGGAATCATAAATACCGTTACATAATATAGAATCATTAATCAAAAGACGTAATTGAATCAGTGGTACCGTTACTCGTTTTTTGGCAAGTCATCTGAATTATTGATTTCGGACTCTATCTCCAAATTATTTACAGATTTTACTTTGTTAATTTCATTTTTTCTTGAGTCCTTAAACCAGCAGACATTTTCCGAGTGAATTCTACCAAATTTCCCTAATTTATCACAAATTGAACATGTTTTTTTTTTAGGAGTAAATTTCTTATAATTAGTAATACCATTAACATTTTGAACAATCGTATTTGTTTTTTTTGACATAGTCGAATTTGCATTCTCAGAAGATGTACGACGAGCAGGGTTATCAGCATCATATTTTTTTAATTTAGAAATTAATAATTTTACCGAAGTTACTGAATTACGATTCAATGAATCTTGAATATGAGCCGGCAAGCCTAACACTATTAAATTCAGTAATACATTTTCAGCGATAAAATGGTCTAGATCTAACATTAATTTTTCTTTTTTTATAACGTATTCTATTAAGGAGCCCGATAAATATCGGAAATTGTAATCAAATCGGATCGGTTTCCAAGATACGTCACCGAATGTGGCGATAAGATCCTTGTGCCATAGAGCCCAGCCGGCATCAACACCAATTTTCTTTTGGGTACTCAGGAACCAGTCATTCATTGACGTATCTAAGCAAAGGTGAAAAACCTCAATAACTCTGGATCCAACAAGAGAAAACCGAGCTACTTCTTTTTCGAAACTAACAGCCCAAGCAACTACGTTTGAATTCTTGGATGTTAATTTATCGACCAGAAAATGTTTCATTATTTCTTTTAGTGATTCCTGTTTCTCCAGTGACACTACCGGCGCGACAGACGAAGAACCAGTCTCTACCGATGACAAAAAATAATCAGAAAAAACAAAGTTACCGTCATCATCCAGATATGATTTTGCTAGCTCCTCAGACAGGCTAACATTTACAGTGCGATACTGTCCGCGGGCTTTAAGCGCATCTCTGGCAGCTTTCATTGAACCCGTAGCTAACAGCTTGGCATGAATAGTCAGCGATTGAAATTCAGGAGGAAAAGCGTACCACATTTCATCCCCTGGTTTTCTAACTCTTTTTATTCTGATAACAGTAAATTTCCCATCAGCAGCAGCCTCAGCAAGCATGAAAACTTGTAATCGAACTGGCGACATCGCTGATCAAAGAATTAATCTTTGTATTTGTAAGTAATTTTGCAGCTTTTGAATGAAATATGAACAATATCTCGATTGCACTAAAAGAAGTGAAAATATATTTTAAGAATCAGATAATTTACATACTTAGCATCAAACTTATTTCAACTTACCTAAAAGAAGTGAAATACAAAGATTAAAAAGTTCATTACTCGATTACAAAATTACTTAAATCTTAGATTGTCATATTACATAGTTTAGCAGAAAATTACTAGAAAGAAACGTTTTGATCGTCTACATTATAACCACAGCACACGAATGAAATCAAATAAAAATTTACTTGCAGTTACACAGTCCTGTCTTATCAGCTAAATCTCGATACATTCGATTCTGCCGTACTATGGAAATGATAAGACGGACGTGAAATAGCCAGCCATCTCTAAAATACGTACACGTATTTTACATATATATATATATAAATTTACGTTAAAAACGTGTTTTTAAAACATATGAGCATTTGTTTACTTTTTTTTTTGGCTTTAGCTTCTTTCAAAATAAATAATTTTGTAGAGAAAGGTTGGCTGCAGTATTGGTATATTTTAAAATCGCAGTAGTGAGCAGAATAAAAGCTTATAATAATTAGGTCAAAATGAAAAAATGGTACCAATTGTTTTTTTTTTTCAGGAAACGGATAATTTTCATCATCTTTACCCCTAACCCTTTCAAGAGGTCAACTTCAATACTCCATTTTCTAGCAAACTGGGTAAAAATACATAACGAGTAGAGCAATTGATTCATGGATTTAAATCCATCTGCTTCATTGGAATCCTATTTAAATCCAAACAAAGTGATAATGAACCAAATTATATTTGAATTCCCCCCCAAAAAAGTGGATTCTCGAATTCGTACTTAATGGATTTGTATCCCAACCCTGTCATCAATTCACTATCACACACATTCAAGGTTCCTAAGAAAAAACTAATGGCGATAAAAAAATTAATTTTATGAGAGAACTCAAGCAAAGTTTTCTCCTCTTTTCAATGGTACAAACCCCAATTTCATAAGCTCAAATAGAACATGAGAAATTATGAAGTGAGGTTTTTTTTTTTTTTCAAAATTAAGATATGGGGAACGTTGCAAAAAACCCGGATAAATATGCAAAACGTGGGATTGAATTTTATAAATTTGACCTGAAGAAAATTTTTTTTGTCAGTTTTACCCTGAATTTTGTCTCAACCAATAACCAGTAACCAGTAACCACAACTAATAACCAGAAAAGTTGTTTTGGTTAATTAGAACAATAACTGGTAACCGAATAATTACTATTAGCCAATAACCAGTAACCAATATAGATTTTTATTGGTTCCTTGTAACCAATAACCCCAAAAACATTTTGGTTACAAGCCCTATTTTCTGCATATGAGGCCATTAATCATAACCCATTATTAAAAATCAAAAAACAAGAATATGAGAGCAATCATGACATTCATAAATTTCTAAAGGTGAGGAACTAAACAAAGCTCACCCAAAAGAATGATGGATGAATTTTGTCAAAGTTTAACTGCATGCTTCACAATAAGATGATATGAACTTAATTTTCGTATTCTTCTTGCAAAAACCTTTCATTTGATATCCATATTAAGGGTGTGCGGATTTTTTATTTTTAAAATTGATTTTTGGAGATTTTGATCCGCCAACACTGGTACCACAGCGCATACAGGAAACTGGACATCTCTTTGGCCATGTTTCTGAGCTATAGTCTATCCAAAAGAAGACAGACGTGATGTCACGGAGACAATCCCCTTTCACAGCAATGTAAAACTAAAAACAATGGTGTAAACAAAACAGTTTTGGATGCAGCCTTGGTTGAGTTGTGTGAATCTTAACCTTTTCCTTTCCTCCCGGTCAATTAGCTCATCTGACGTCACGTCGTCCACATTTGAGATGAGTATAACGAAATTATAATTTTTTCTAAACACTCTCATCGCATTTTGTCACAATAAATACAAGTTCACAGAGCGCAGTACCCACAGTATTCCATTTTCGGACTTCCAACCTTGGCGTGCGTCGATAATAATCTTGTATTATTGTTCGAAGAAAAAAAAATACGAACGAGACAGTAAAAAAAATCAAGAGAGGTACCAATAGACGAACATTACATACATATGGAAAAATGAGGAAGCATAAAAAGATTTAAAAGAATGGTTTCAATGAAAGAATAAAAAAATAATGAAATATGAAGGAGGACCTTTACCAAGGTTACTCACCTTACAGTGCGTAGTGGTGGCAATTCGAATAGGCTTCTTTCAATTTTTTATTTTTTTTATAATAGCTAAATTCATAAAACCACGGAATACTCGGTCTAATTAATAACGACAATAAGCGATAATTAGGAATAAGAAAGAGGAAGGAATGACGCATTAGTGAAATACATTTGTAACTTCTTGCAACCGAATGATAAAAAAAATAAGTTTATATTAAAAACGAATTTTTAAAAGATAAGCTTTTATTTTTTTTGGCTTTAGCTTCATGTAAAATGAACATTATTTTGTTGTGGAAGGTTGGCTGCAGTATAGGTATATTTTGAAATCGCAATAGGGAGCAGAATAAAAGATTATAAAAATATTTGTCAGTAAAAATATTAAAAATGAAGTTTTACGATTTTACGAACTTTGGAAGCTATACACAGTTTTCGTGAGACGACATTTTTTTCAGAATTCATTTATTGGTAAAAAGCTTAATTTAGTACTGGACCAGTAAAGAGCAATTGTTTCTGGTTTGGCCTACCACTTGACGTACTTTAAATTACGTTTTTGTACGTTATCCTGGTAAATTTGAGGCATGACCCTCATCAGACATATTCCAAATTGATAAAATCAAGCAAAACATTGAAAGTACACACCGGTTGCCTACTTTTATTTTGCTACGTCTTGACATTAAATAAGTTTAGGTTAAAAATTAATTTTAAAAGATAAGCTCTTTTATTTATTTTTTTTGGCTTCAGCTTTGGGAGAAATAAGCATTATTTGTTATGGAAGGTTTCTATCCAACAAGAGTAATCTACAAGAATAAAACAGACACAATTTCCTATTGCCGTTTGGATGGAAGGCCTAAATACGTCACATACAAAAACACGTTTACCGTATCCTTCCCCAATATCTCGACGATGACTCATTAAGTAATTCTTTTCTAAAATTTACTTTCATAAAAGCAAATGAGCCACACTTACCACAAACTCGATAACTGCGATACTCAATTCACAGAACCATACACATAGGGGCACAAATGGGGGCTTGGGAGGCTTAGCCCCTAAATTTCTCAAAAGCCCCCAGATTTTTGGCTAAAAAAAAAAGATAAACGGATAAACGTACAAATAGTGGCGACCCTTCCTACTCAGTTTTCTTGCAAATGAGGTATTAAAATTGAAATACATATCGGTCAAATTTAACGTTCACGGTTTTGAAAAAACTTTCAAAATAATTGGGCTGAAATTTTCACTAGAGATAATTCTCACTTCTCTTATAGGAGCTGGTCTGACAGAAGTTTGGTGTCTATCGGTTGAGTAGTTTTTGAAAGAAATGTAAGAGTAAAATTTCCTGAAAACTAGTTTTTTCAAGAACAAGGCTGAAATTTTAACGGGAGATAATTGACATACAGGTGTTAGTCTTGTTCAAATTCATGACTTTTGCTCAAGAGTTTATATAGTTCCGTTCTAAGGGAGGTGCACACATTCTCAGTGGTCTTTTCTGACCCTCTTCACAACAAAAAATCATGGTAACTGATAAAAATACACAATTTTTAGAAATCAAGCTTTTATCTAGGCTATGAGTGGTCCAGACGCCCCTTATAATCGCCCTTGTTATTGCTTCAGTAGTTTTCACAAACAACTATGAAAAAACCAGGAAGACTTCAACAAATGGATTAGCATGTTTGACAAAGTATTCTAATTTATAGTTGGTTATATAGGTATGGCAAAAAGTGTGAAACTTGCTACTTTTTCAAAAACTATTTATAACATTCGAAATTTTGGTACAAAAGTTTCGTGACACTGTTCTATTTAGAAATAAATTTATTTCAAAAACTGAGGAATAATCAGCCCCAAAATGGCGGAAAAAGTGTTTTATAGAAGATATGAGAACAAAAATTTGTTGATTGTTCTATTTGTGATATTCCTTTTGATAGAATTGAACCCCAAACTAAAACCCTGAAGTAAAATTGAGAAATAAGTCACAGAATTTTACTCTCATTAAATTTTTAGAGTAGAACTAGTATTCTTTTAGAAATTCAAAATATGTAGTCAAATCTTCCAAAACAAAATCAACAAATGCATCTAAATAACAGTTATCTCTTAAAAAAAATTTTTCAAATAAATTTTAAAAATATCATAAAATCTTACCAATAAAATTAAATTTTTATTTTTTTATTTAGTGAGAAGTTTATTGAACAGCCTAAATTCAATCTAAAAACAAGTTATTAATTTCAACTCGGCGCCAGATATATAACTTAATAATTTTTGAAAAAATTGACAATTCTTGGTGTCACAGGAGGGCCCAACAAGTGGTTCAGTCAGGGAGGTGTTCAGAAACATTACCAGGGAAGGCAGAAGTTCCACACCATGTGACCTCACATTTACCCCTACTCCGTAAACACAATCTCGACGAATATGAGATTTCATTTTAATACAACAAATTATAAATTAAGCATGCGACACGCACGCACGCGCGCGCGCGCACACACATTAATTCATATAAGAACAAACTTACATGAAATTCACTTTTTAAAGCCATTTAATTTATTTTTAATATGAAACGAAAAACTTGGTCCTAGGCTCATAGCACAAAGTTTCATTATTTCGTCGACTTTAAATAACACGTTTCCCGGTGAAAATCTGCTATAATTATATTTTTACAATACGATGCTAAAAAACCGGAACACCAATGTCACACATTATGCAAAGGATGACTCACAAAAAATTACCACCTCCGAAGTACGTATTATGATGACGTCACTTACAATCAATAATAACCCTTTCCGTAGAACTCATCGAAATTAACGTCACACGAAAAGAAACATTCATCAAAATTGATGTAAAAGTAAAAAATACTATATCATGTAATTGAAAGCTTTTTCCCATTCAGTTTCAATACATACTAGTTTAAAACTAAATATACTATATTTGTAAAAGAATGATCATCTATATTTTTAACGATTTTTTGATAATTGAAATCGAAACGAGAAAATATTGATGAATATTTTCGTCTCAACAACACGACCACTTGAAAGCTTTTCATGGAAGCGACTAAAACCAAAAATATTACACCAATATTTTAATTAAAATTCGAAAAATCAATGAAAAAATGTAGGACTAATATTCTAAAGATACAAGATAAAATAGAAATTTCTAATAATAATTTCAAGAAAAAGAATTATTAGGGTGATATCTACGAGGATATATTTAGGCCGGCTCCCCTTTTCCAAAAAAAAAAAAAGTGAAGCTAGCCAACCAAATTGTTCTCAATTTTATTCTTTTTTCTTTGGAGAAAATTGAAGAAAACGGGAATAAACTTTCTCTGTTAAAATTTAATCGAAACTTGCTTAACTTCTTTTTAGCAATTAGAAACAGATTTCACTTAAGAACAATTTCAAAATGTAATTAAATCATGAATGTTATTTCTGAAAGCCAAGCAAAGTTCGTAATAAAATGGCACCACATTTGTAAGAAATAATTTCAAAACTAAAAAGTCAATGAACAGGTGATTATTTCAAACGAAATGAGAAAATAAAAACGTTTATGTGCAAGAAAGAAAATTAGGAGAGCACAACTTAAAAAGTTAAATCCAATACATTTGATTCATCTCTGAACAAATTGAAATCACATGCGTCTATTTTCTTTTTCTTTTTTTTGTCTCGAAATTTTAACACAGCTTTTACATCAAATTTCACGAACAAATTCATCGAAATTCTTAGCACAATACATAAAAAACGATGAGAGGTTATATTTGAAAAACAGCTGTAAACGAAAATTTTGAACACATGTACGGGTGTCTCACTCAGCTACACAGGCTGTTCATAAGACTCTTGTGTTATTTGTATCAGCATTAGCAGTCCAATGTCTGTATAGTCAAAGGTGGTACCCCTAGGTCAACCTTTGAGTTCTACTTGCACCAAAAGAACACAGTAAGTTATCAACTCAGCATTCTTTTCGGACATCAGATCAACACGAGACCACAGATGTCCACACTGTAAATAACATACCTGTTTTCAACAATCAACATTTCCCCTTACCATACCAAAGTAAACAAATTGTACTCGGTAGTTAAAAGGTACAACTGATAAGGACTTGTATAAGTTTTCAATACAAATACTTCATTAAAAATTATAAGAAAATTCGTTTTTTTGCCCTGTAAAAATAATTTTGGTCATCCCGGTTTCAATCTTGAAGGCTGATAGAACATCGACACCAAATATGGCATCAGAACACATATTAATAAACATACAGCACTTCTTTAAAAATAGTTTTTTATGCCTAAGAAATACACTGAACACAATTTTTTTGCCTTGCAGTAGGGGAATCGACGCAACATCATGACACGCCATGAGGGTCGAAGCTCAACCTAACGATAGTAGGCAAGTTGGGTATCTAGGTTATATATAGTGTAGAAAACTGTGCGAGACATCAAATCCTCCACTTGCTCGGAGAGTAGGAGTAAAAAAAAGGGCACGGTTAGTATTTTGTTTTCGTTGACACGTTGATAAAAATCTTATTAGCAAATAGGTCAGTTTAGTATCATAGAATTTCTTAAAAGCGATAATTTTCAACTATCAATTTTTCAACAACACCATCCTGTCCTTCGAGGTAACCTGTAAACAACCTAGTGCTGAACGGGGTTTGGTATTACACCTGCTCTGACACTTGGATTTGGCAAATATAATGGATCTGTAAATTAAAATCATATGAGTTTCTGACAATTGGAACTGACATTGCATTAGTAAGCTTGGTGCTGGATGGTGGCTTTTGTAAGATTCAATGAATATTGTCAACGGGTAGAGTTGGATCAAACTTAACGCCAAACAGTTTGAAAAAATTTGAATTAAAGCAAACAGATTACTTCTGTTGAAATTAAAGAGACTGACTGGAAAAAAAAACTTGGGCCTAAAAGAATAAATCTACTCGAAATAAAGTGTTTGAAATATGAATTAAAAATTAATTTTGCTTTTCATTGTTAGCCTTTCATATTCGAAGAACTAAAAAACATGGAAGTCTGTTACCATGGGAACAACGACAGACGATGTACTGTATTTTTTTTTTGGACCTAGATAAAAACTAATTATAGTTCCCTGTTAGGATAACAATATATTATTCCACGAAATAAGAATAAATTCTAAAATTGGAGTAAAATTTTGGTATCCTCAAAATAATTTGGTAGAATTTAGAAAAAGGCAAAAAATGTGACTAATCATGATGATGCTTATATTCAATTAGGAACGGACCATCGGAGCCAAAAGTTTATTAAAATAAATTTGGCATCGACATTTAACTATAGCTTGTAAGTGATATTTAAAAATTCCATCTTCAGACAACTTGAAGGTATGCGTCCGTCATTTTTTCACGCCTCAAGCAACTAGAAAGGATGAACTTTCGAAGTAAATAAAAAGCAACTACATATTAATTTGGCAGCGAGTTGGATTATATTTTGTGACGGGACAAATCCTGATCTTATTGAAATTCCTGGTGGCACAATTCTGTCATATACAATCATGACTGAGGAATACGCCAAAAAGGAACAAAAGAGAAATTATATCGGTTCGATATGAAAGAAAGTGCGGAGCTTCATCACGTTCTGATATCGGACTATTCGAATTCGAAAAATGCGAAACCCGTTCTTCGAAAGAACTATTTTATTTGTCAGGGCAGGATTCGAAAAGAACTTTGGTTCTTCAAAAGTACAAAATTTTCTAACATCACTGAGAGTTCTGATGAAAATCTCTCTTCAAAAGAGATGCTCGTGTTCGTATCACACGTTCTGTGTGTCTTCTTTATTATTTCCTTCTCGTCAAAACAATTCATAATTTTATTGTTCTAGTTCGAACGTTAATTTAATCGGGTTGTTCGTTTCAGAGAACTAAAACTGCAGGGTTAAACGGATAACTAATTTTCAACAAAATTTGTCGAGAATCAAATTTATAGGAAGCGTTTTTTCCTTATATCGAACACTCACACAACAATTCTACTGTAGAGTTGAAATATCAACACTTACTTTTCTCATATGTCCAATAATATTTAAAAGTTCACAGAGCCTAACTCCATAAACCACAACGATCGCACTAACTCTAACTTGGCGGCAATCAGGCAATCGAGTATACTGACTCTTTGAACTCAAATGAGGAAAATGCGTAACTACTCCCCACCACTAGTTCGATCATACAAAAATTAATTTTTCGTACACGTGTCTACGATTAACGACGTCACCAAAATTTAAACGAACGACAGCCATCTGAAAGATAAAAACTGAGGCGGAAATCGTCCACAAGAAAAACACAGACATAAAAGTAGCTTCGTAATGAGCGTACAAAACGAGAAATACAGAGAAGAAAGTAAAAAATAAATAGGAATAAAAAACTACGCAAAAACCCGAATAAATTGCGCCACCGTAACTCATACGCATGCATAAATTGAACCACACGCTTGTGATAACCGCCTTAAAACCACTTGAGTAATTATTAAATTGCGTTAAAACTTGAAACAGACATTACGACAAGAAAATCGCACGAAAGAAAAAGGCTCTTTAATCTACACGGCCGAAATAAGTGACGTAATACCAATAAGGGCCAAAATAAAATAAAATTTTTAAGAATAAAATAAAAAAATCACTGTTTCGTCAAAAACGCTACGAGGACGAAGATAACAATTTTTCGAAATTTTCACATTCGGTGCCGAGAATCGAACTTACTCGAGTAAATGACAAAATATGAAAAGGAAAAATTGAGATTGTAAAAAAAATTCACAATAAAATATGGATACAACCACAATATCACAGCTGTTTCTATGCGTAAACACTCCGCAACATTAAGTCATAACCTAAACATAAACCCGCCGAAACGTTACTAAACGTATATCGTAAACACCGTACCCTAACTAACATAACCAGAAATAACTACAGAAACCCATTACTGTTCGCACAAGGATACTCATTCCACTTGATACCACCACTATCTTCTACCTACCGTCTTTCTACAAACTAAGAACGCACAGACAGCGGAAAAATGGACACACTGAGCGTTGCCGAATAGACACAATGAAAGCTCAATACCATCAAAACTGGACAGGATACGAGAAAAAAAAATCTAATTGAAATAAGAAAAATTCAAGTTTGTGATTTTCCTTAAATTCGTCATCCTCATTTTTTCCTAATAAATTTCAGTGAAAGCATCAGAAATTGAGACAACCAAACAAACGATGATGAAAACATACGGCTACAAGAACAGCTGAACGCGAAATTAAAAGATTTCACTACAGTGAAATTTCCCAAAATTTTTTCGAAAACAATTTCGAACTCTCAAATCCTTGCGGAGAGTTCAGAAACTAATTAGGAAATCAACTTGGGATAGTTGGCTGTATTTTTTTAATTTCATTCAAAATAAATTTTTTTTTTTTTGAAAAGGTGCAAATCTTTAGAAGAGTCTACTAACATTTTCATGAGCTGTCAAAATGCTGAATGTTATTGGAAAATTTATATTAACATTAGTATTCGTCCTTCAAACAACACAGAAGAAAACTTGAATTTGGTGTCTTAAAAAAATTATAAAGAAACGATCACACGCCAAAAACCGAAACAAAGCTAAAATAAAATTTCAGGAAGATGGGGGGTATTTCAAGGAGCTGTCATGAAATTACATTTTGCACTTTATAACAAGCTTCATCGATAAAAGATGTTGCAATAGGGTTTTTGCTTCTTATGTGATGCGCGATTAATTGAAAATTGTTCGATTAATTGATTATTTCAGGTAATCGATTTTACTGTTTTTTACACCAACCTGCAAACTTAATTTTTTCAACACGCATTAATTTGGGGTAGAATAGAAAATGCTTCTTCTGCAACAGTCAAAAAGTATTTTCCTCATATATTTCGTCTATTTCTTTTATAAAAATATTGTTATTCTTGCCCAAGCCTGAATGATATTCAATTAATCGAGTAATCGATTGATTTTGCAAAAATAAGTCGATTAGTTGATTAATCGAAATAACTGATTATTCGAACCAATCGATTAGTGCACAGCACATCACTATTTTCACATATGAAAAAAAAACAAAACTAATTTAACGAAAAGGAGGAAGAAGACAACAACAAGAAAAATAATGGTGATTTTAATAAGGTTTTTTTACTTTGTGCAAAACCCATAAATATGACTAATATAATTTTTATTATAATTATAAGCTTTTATTCTACTCATAACTGCGAGTTTAAAATTATACCAATACTCTAGTCAACCTTCAGCAACCAAATATTTATTCTGCATGAAGTTAAAACAAAAAAAAGAAAGCTCATCTTTTAAAAACTCGTTTTTAACTTAGTTATTTAATTTTTAAAGGCTTTTATTGTAATTACCGGGTACTGGTTATACCAAATAGTTAAACCACCAAAAGTATATCTGTTTCTACACAATTTTCATTTTTAGTAGTATTTACTTTGACTTCAGGGTAGATGTTCTTGAAATTTTTGGCATTCTGTTATGGTGCTATGAAATTTTTTATAGCACCCTGTTATCTTGCTCTTACCAGCTCTCATCACTGATGAATTATTTCAGGCCATTTTACACATTTTTGAGAATAATTGAGGTAGGAATAATTGAATTTTTATGAAGTCGCGTCTACATTATCCTCAAACACTGAAGAACATCTCCTGAAAATTTCACTGTTGAATAATATTCTGTTCTTGAAAAAATGGGTTTGCAACAAGTTGTACTTCAACTAGATTACCCAGAGTTCCAAATTTTGAACTAGAACTCACAAACCAACGACTGTATCTATATGAAATTAGAAGAAGACAATTCTCAAATATTGTAAAGTAAATTATCATAATTCCATTACTGAATATTTCTATTATGGAGAGAAAGTTCATTTACAATAAATTGTACTTAAACAAGTTCAGCCACAATTCCAGATTTTCGACAATAACTCGAGAAATAACCAAAGTATTTTAACAAAATTTCTACCATATCATCCTTAAATATTGTAGAACTACGCATAAAAATTTGAATGTTGAATACTGTTTAGTTATTTAGCTAAGTCGCTCAAAACAAAGATACAGTAACTAAAACCAAACTATCTGAAATTCCAAAATACTTTCCAGATGATAGTTTCAACTCATTGATGTTTCGAAAAATACGATTTTATTTTCATTTCCAACTTAAATAAAAAAAATGAGAATTAGTTCAATCATGTGACTGAAATTAGACAGAATAAGAAAAACTAGAATGGCCTTTATGCTATTTAGACAATCTATAATCATTTGTCATGCATACACTCTTCACATAGGTTGATTCCATACAATTTAGAAGAATAAGTGTAGGTCACGTACTAGTGATGGTAAGGAACATTTGCTTTTTTTTAAATCTTGAAATATTTAAGCATTTGCTCAGCAAATACTTAAAAAATAAATACTTGACATTTTAAAAGCATATATTTTCAATATTTTGATTTCTGGCCTAAATAAATAATAAATTTAAAAAAATCAATTTTTGAAATAGACGTTTATTATAAGCGTAAATATGTGAAATCTAGCATGCTCACATGGCTATTTCCCAAACTACATTTGGTTCTCAAGTGAATACACTATCTCATGAGCATCCATAGTCTAAATTTTATTTTCACTTTAACAACTCACCTAACTTCTTAACTTAGAAAGCATATTATTATTACAACTTGCAAGTTTGCCAACAGATAACATCTTGTTTTAAGAGGAAATATTAAAAATGTTCTAGTATGCTGAGCAAATGCTAAGTATGCTTGAGCCAATATTAAATGCTTGAGCATATTAAGCATAAGCATTTTCTCATCAATAATAAATGCTCGAGCATTTACCATCACTATCACGTAACATATGGTACAACAGCATGATATAAAAATATAATTCGGTACATCACAAGTCAAACACCAATTTATCCTGTTTCAATATTTGAGAATTAAATATAAATTCCCCCTAAACAGATCTTCATACTTGCATAAATTAATTTTAGTCCAATTGTTTTTTTCAACTATCCAGAATAAAATTTCTGGGAGCTCATCCTCGTCATCTTTTCCTCAAATAAAAATAGGTCGAATTGTTTTTTTTTTGCTGTTCTCAGCACTTAACAGTACATATGTTTCGGAATTCTTTTCATAGCGAAGAGACTCCACAAGACTTTAGGGTTTTGGCTGAACCACGCCCCATCATAACTCCGTCTCTAGATAATATAAATGAACATTTTTAAAATTAACATTGCCCAAAATTAAACGATAATAACTTGAATGCCAATATTTCCACTCTTTACTTATTGTGGCAATTTTTGGGTCAATGGAACCTCTGCTTTTTGACCTATGAAAATAAAAATTGGAACAGCGTTAGAGGATTTCATGAGCTTTACATTCGCACTAAAATTTTTGACATTCACCCAGTAATTTCGTGGCGAGGGGTTCTCGAAGTTTGGCAAACCCACCATGTTGTCATATCGATCTCCCATAAACTGGAAGATTTTCGCTTGAAATTTTTGTGGTAGCTGGAGACTATTAACGACGGGTTTGGTATTAAATTTTAGCAAAACCGGTTATCAACTGGTTTTTGAATGATACTCATTAGAAAATTTGACACTTTAAGAAAATACACTAACTGGTTGGTGTGCGGAAAAAGTAACTACTCGTTACTCCATGCTTAATCCGTAAACCTACAGGGATAAGAGTAGAAAAGATTTTTTCTTCTACGATTATGAGTGATAACAAAAATCAGTTATGAAACGAGTATAAGTGGATTTCATTTCTCCTCAGTGAAAACTTTTACACCCCAAAAAAATGCAATACTCAAAGAGCACGAACTTCCAATTATTTTTAAATTAAATTTTCAGATTGATGTTTCATGACCAAATAAAAAATAAAAAAGTTCATATTTTTTCGATGCAAGTTTATTATAACACAGGAGAATGATGTTTTTTTAAACGCAAGCAAAATTTTTGAGGGCGACTGAATCATTCAACTCTTTCAGACAATTGATGCCTAGAATTTAATAGATCGAAAGGCTACAAACAAATAATCTTCAAGAATTTTAAAATCACGAATTCAGATAAAAAAAAAAAAAATGAAAACAATCTAAGTATCAACAGTGACTTAAGAATTAGTTAATGTCTTAACGAAGTTATATCTATATATATTCATGCATAGATATAAGTGATAATGTAAAAAATGTAAAAATTGCTCAAGCATCGTTCTTGCATTCGGCCCCAACAGCTTTAAACGGTATAAAATTGAAAAAAATTTCACTTGATTCTCAAGTTCCTCTATCCTTGAAACGGGTGAAAGTATCATACCGAGGTTAAACTGTACTATATTTCATTGTCACTCCTACTGTAAGCTGAAGTGCTGCGCACACCATCATTTCAAAAATTAAATTTATATTTTTTAACAAAGATGTTTTTATTACCTTAATGCAGAACAATTTTAAAAATTGGTTTCTGAGAAAACTACTTGAAATAGGCAATGATATCACAAGAACATAGTTTTGATCAACAAGTTGGAGATAAACAATTCCAGAAAACTGTTAAAAAGTAATTCGTAAAAAAGTTTAAAGTAAGTAATATCAAGATTATAACAACATTCTGGCTTAGAACTTAAAGAATACAATACTAACCTAAAAATTTGCAAGTAAATGATTCAACACTAGAAGTAACACGGAAGTCCTTTTCACCTTTGAAATCAAATGGAAATAAGTGAACGGAGAGTAGATCCGACAAAAACTTTCAAAGCTGATCAGAAAAAATTCCACGCACTTCGAAACTGCGTTTTATCATACTAATATCACAAATGACACGAGTATTGCATTGAATAGAACAAAAGCTATTGTTCACTTTTATCACGAAACTTTGATAATCATCAGGCAACAATAACAAAAAGAAAGAAAACACATAAGAAGCAAAAGGAAAAGATGACTTTGCTTTGACGAACTAGCTAAATAAATCAATACATTAATCAATTATCACGAACAAAAAGCTAAACATATGATGACCATTGGACCATTACGGTGTTATTTCATCGTCAATTAGAAACAAATTGACAAAATTTTAAGTCAAATGCGATCAGCAGATTAAGATGAACGTTGCAAAAATAAGATTCCACGAATATTTGAACAGATACACCAGTACAGGATAATTTCACAGTACGAAACTTTACAAAACCCTCCGAATGCAATCGACCATCACGCCTTAATTACGTGCGATGTAACTAAGGGAAAATAAACAACGAAAACGCAATTATCATAGAAGTTAGTCAAAATAATATAACGTAATCACGCAAATACAGATCACCATACTTGAAATTGTAAGATAATTACACAATACACATGAATTTTCAATAATAAACACAATAATTTACTTACAGCAACTACAATTCGATGTCAACTAAAGATAATAAAAATACTCTCGAAAAATGGCGACGACGCAATTCTACGTACTCCGAACAGTATTAAATCAATATCAATAATTTAGTCATGAATTGCATTAACTACTAAAGAAAATATGCGAAGATTTTCAGACACAGAATAGAGAAAATTGCACTGAAATAAAACTACGGCGATGTATTTAACAAAGACTAAATTTATGAAGTTAAAATTAAAATGACAAAGCAAATTTACATATACAAACAAGTGTAATGTTGGTCGTTCGTTGATTAGTCAATTCGCATCGAGTCGAGGTGGTTAACAAGGTTCAGTGTAGACTAAAGATGAAATATTAAATGACTTCATTTTTAGATTCTCTTCTCAGTGTAGCCAAACCAGAGCCCTGTAGATATGGGTACATTAATACGCCATTTTATATCCACAGTGTAATTCTTCGACCATACATATAATGGACTGCTAATACAGATAAGATTTACATTGGTTAAATGCAGAGCTTGTGAAGGCGCAAACACTAAACATACAATCATTCAAATTTTCCATTTTTTACAGAAATTTGTGTAAATAAACTTTAAATACCATTAATTTTAACCGAATTTACAGTAAATACCACAGATTTTAACGGCGTTTTCACTTTTCATCACAAAAATGAATTTCAAATGATGGCTATTTATGCCTTATGCCATTATTTATGACAATTTCAATAAATGATTATTTTTCAGCGTATTTAAATCAATTCTGATGTGAATTTTTGAAGAAAAAAAAAGGCAAAACTATATTTGAGGGGTCAATTTTGAATGATTGTAGTTTCATTTGTTTACCTTCAACTTTTTATCAGTATTAGCAGTCCATTACACATATGGTCGAAGGTGTAATTTATATAATAATAATAATAATAATAATAATAATAATAATAATAATAATAATAATAATAATAATAATAATAATAATAATAATAATAAAAATAATAATAATAATAATAATAATAAAAATAATAATAATAATAATAATAATAAAATAATAATAATAATAATAATAATAATAATAATAATAATAATAATAATAATAATAATAATAATAATAATAATAATAATAATAATAATTAATAATAATAATAATAATAATAATAATAATAATAATAATAATAAAACTATAACTTTAACTGACCAAATTTCATCAAACTTAGACGAAGCAACTTAATTTGGACAATGATGTTAGACAATGACTAGAAAAACACTTGATTGACACATAAATAAAAACTTTAATATTAGTTTCACCAATATATTAATCCGTAAAAAGATGGATTAGATGTTGACTGTTCAACGTCTTACAAGCCATAAGATAATTCCACAAAAATTTATCATAGTTTTGTTATAAATATAAAATATCACAGAATGTAGTGTACATCGAGTCAGTGTTACAACTACAAAAATTTAATGAGAATAACAGGCTAGAGTAAAATATAATTTGTCGTTACTCTCACACGCCTCCTCAAATTATAATTACATGACGTGACACTAAAAAATAATCAATAAAAGACAAAATACAATAATTTGGTCATTAAACAAAATGACATCTGTCAACAATAAACAAGAATAAAAAGTTTCAACATATACGGTAGACAAATACTGTGAGAAGATGAGGAAGAAATCAACGGATCGAGACGGCTAAAAACATATGAAACGAACCTAAACTAAAAACGACATCGAACAGAGACTAGACACACACATTACGAACACATAAATAAAGACACAAGATTCACTAATTACGAACTTTTATTTCCACATTAAAAGTAGTGGAGTTGTTAACAACATGAATATCAAAAAACGACTAGAGGCGTATGAATACATAATATCACAGTCAGGTACAAAACACTAAAAATCACAGATCACAAAAATATATCGACAGTGTTGCCACCACAAATGATATGTGAGAATAATAGTCACGAGTATAATATAATTTGCTATAATTCTCACACGCCTCCTCAAATTAAACTTATACGATTACGATAAAATGGTAAAAATGAATTATTAAATTAATAAGATCATTAAAAACATAAATGACAAAAGTCAACAAAAATACAAAAAGTTACAACAATAAATACTACATGAATGGTAAACATATACAATAAGTTACAACAACTTTAACATTTTACAAAATACATCAAATTTAGGCCTCGGGCAGCCCTTTGTAAAAACATCAGCCAACTGTCGCGAAGTTGACACGTATGAATACTTAAAGTCTAAATTTACGTGATTGCACACAAAACGGTACTTTACATCCACATGTTTCGATCTGCGAGTGTTCCATTTTCCAGAGTGCAAGATAGCCAGACAACTCTGATTGTCTTCGTAAATTACAGCTCTGTCATCAACTTGAATGCAAAAATCACTTAATAAATACTTCAACCAAATTGATTCAGTGGTAGCATCGCATATGGCGATCAACTCACTTTCAGTGCTAGACAGAGCTACTGTCGGCTGTTTCTTACTGGACCAGGACACCAGCGACCCATAAACAAAGACACAGTAACCCGAGATAGACCGTCTTGTGTTAACACAGTTACCCCAATCGGCATCCGAATATGTTTCGATTATATTGCCATTATTATTATGTTCATATGAATATATCAGTTTTTTGTCTTTTGTAGTCACTAAATATTTGAGAACTCTCAATAAATATTTGAAATGTTCATCTGTGGCATAACTAGAGAACTGGCTGAAGTACGATATTGCAAAGCAAATATCAGGCCGTGATCCTAGCATTAGGTACATCAAACATCCCACGAGCTGTTGATAGTTATTATTCAGCACACTATCACACGCATTGAGGTCCCTATCCAATTGGAGTTTGGGGTCAATAGGTGTGTAGGTAGGTGCACATTTATCAACACCGAACTGCCTAGCAACAGACTCGATGAGATTCTTCTGCTCGATCTCCAGTATGCCCTCTTCGCGACCGTAATTAATGTTTAAACCTAGATATTTATTAACTTTTCCAAGATCCTTACATTTGAATCTCTTATTAATTTTATTTTTGAAAAATATAATTTGTTCTTTATTATTGGAACTAATGAGAACGTCATCAACGTAAGTGAGTAGATAAACTACCGTTCCATCATGTTTATTTTTGAACACATACAGACAGTCATCAGCCATGCATTGTACAAAGCCAAGTGACAACAGGAACTCATTAAATAGCTTATTCCACACTTTTGGCGACTGTTTAAGACCATATATAGACCTATTTAATTTTAATACATTATTATATTTATCAACCTGCGTTTCAATACCTTCAGGTATCTCGAGGTACACATCCTCAGAAAGAATACCGTTCAAGAACGCACTACAGATATCTATTTGTTCTATATAAAATTTTAATTTATTACTGACAGCCAAGAGGGTCCTCACAGTGGAAAGTTTCGCCACTGGCGCATATACTTCATTAAAATTGAAGCCTTTCCTCTGCTGACAGCCTCTGGCAACTAACCTAGCCTTATATAAGACATTATTTTCATTATCATATTTTTTGTTGAAGATCCAACGACACGTGATGGTAGGGGCGTCCTTTGGACGTTTAGTCACCTTCCAAGTCTGATTGGAACTCAGGGCACTTATTTCAGATGAAATAGCCTCTTTCCACATCAGACTATCAGGTGCTGCACTCGCCTCCTCAAACGTCAAAGGAATGCCGTCCTCAGCCAGGTATATATTTCCTGCTGCTTGATCACGTGTAGTCACCTCCTGTGAAAGACAATCTAAATTTAAATCACCATCAACTTCAATATTTTCCAAGTTGGATTCAGTGACTTCTTTAAACAACTCATCTTTTTTTGTATATTTATTATATTCAGAGTTACTTATTGCACCTTCAAAGAACTCAACATCACGTGACAGACGTATCTCCTTAGTGCTTAAGTTCAACAACCTGTACCCACATGGAGAATAACCTACCATTACTAACTTTTCACTTTTACTCTTAAATTTGTCAGAGTCATGTTTGAACGATAACATATATGCATCGCATCCAAACGTTTTTAATTTATTATAGTTATATTTTTCACCAAACCATCTCTCAAATGGAATAAAATCTTTATTTGTGGGGCATCTGTTTACGATATAGGCGGAGCACAATATGGCTTCCGACCAAAATATCTTCCCAAGACCACTCTCAAACAACAGTGTCCTTGCCCTCTCGCACAGTGTCCTGTTCATTCTCTCAGCTTTTCCATTCTGCTGAGGACAACCACCAACAGTAGGTTCAACCACAATTCCCTTCTCAGTACAATATGACTGGAAGGTGGTATTCAAGTACTCTGTGCCGCGATCACAACGGAGTCTCTTTACATTATAGCCAAACTTATTCGAGACCATCTCGTGATATTCTTTAAATTTTGTAAAAGCTTCTGTCTTGTTCGCCAGCAAGTAAACACAACAAAAATTGGAATAATCGTCGATAAAAGTCATGAAATACTTAGCTCCTTTATATGCAGGAGGGTTAATAGGTCCACAGAGATCAGTATGAACCAACTCCAACGGCTTATTTGTTTTTCTTTCATGCCTTGGAAATGGTTTTCGACTCTGTTTCCCCATAACACAGGGCTCACACAGCAATCTGCAATTGGAGTCAACATTAGGTATCAAACCCCTACTTGACAACAATCTAACATCGTTCACATTTAGATGAGCAAGTCGTTTATGCCACACGAACAGTGGGATCGATTCATCTCCCAACGTCAGATTACACGATTGACTTGACATTTTCACAAAGTCAATTGTGTACAAATCCGAGTCTACGCTAACACCAGTGGTAACTACTTTTCCACTGCAGCGTTGGATAATCTCAACAGACTCTTCCCGAAACAAAGTGTCAAATCCCGACTTGCTCATACGTTTAACCGAAAGCAGATTCTGCGGCAGCTCCCAAGCATACCTTACATTTTTTAACTCGATTACAATTCCATTCAAAAGTTTTAATTTTACAGTACCAACCGACGTAACAGACAGAGAGACACCCTTCTTCGCAACACAGATACTACGCGGTCTGATCAAGTTTATATAATCACTGAACAAATTTATATCATTTACTATGTGAATTGTGCATCCACTGTGAACTATAAATGTGGTTCGAGGCATCAAGTTTAAATTTTCTTTTGCATTGCAAGAGTCATTAATTTTATTATTATCGTCATTATTCAATGTGAAGCTGTAACCCACTTCAGAGCAAACGTCATTAGCATTAAAATTTTCATTGCACATCTGTGCCGAGCTCCTATTACTATTATTATTATTGGAACTTTGGTCATTAACTCGATTTTCACTGTTATTATTATTATCATTACAATTTTCATTATTATTACGATTTTTGACATAACAATTTTGGGCTATGTGCCCTGTTTTGTTACAATAGTGACATTTCACGTTAGAATGTCCACTGGCAGTACCATTATTACGACCACGTCCATTAAAATTATTATTATTATTATTATGTGAGCTCGAATTTTGATTATTATTATTAAAATTATTATAATTATTATTTCCTCCTCGATTGAATCCACGACTATTATTATTATTATTCCGAGATCGACCACGATTAAAACGATTTCCATTATTATTATTACTAGAATTTCGTCCGACATTGTTGTGATTACCAAAATAAATGTTCTCCTCACCAGTGACAACCACTGATGAAGGTTTCTGTGATGCAGTGTTCAGAGTGTTACCTCGAACTGTCGATTTGCTATCAGAAGATAGCTCACGCTGGAAGTTATTCAATTTCATGAAAACTCCATCCCAGGTGATGACTTCTGCATCTTCAATCACAACCTTAATTGGACGAAATTCCGCAGGTAATGACCTCAGCAATACCAAAATAAATTGTTTCGTGGTCGTTAAATCTCCTAATTCTGTCAAACGTCTACAACGAGAACGAAAATCCAACAAATATTTATGCAAATCAATACCAGACACATACCGTTTTGTGTACAAATCACCTCGTAAATCCATCAGCGTCTGGTCATTGCCGTTGTCGATGAGGTTCGTTAGGACATGAAACATCTCCTTCGCCGTCGTGTACGTCTGGATCATCTCAAGGTATTCGTCAGTCACGTTGTTTGCTATCAGGAACATCGCCTTCGCGTTCTCCTTGGACCAAGCATCTCCCCTGTTACGAACAGTCGGCAAAGAATCGATTATAATATTAGTTAATGACTCCTTTGCCAACAACAGCTCCATCCGGAACTTCCATGTACGGCCATTCTGCCCATTGAACGGCTCAATCATATTCTTCTTTCGCGCTTCCATCTCGTTGACAGGTACGAACGATTAGTTACACCGCAAACACAGCGATTTTCAGCAACTTTCAGACACGTCGACCAACAATTCAACACGAACGAGATCACAGGAACATCGAACAGAGAACATATCAAACAATCGAAAAACAATTAGCAGGCATGATACTACTTGGGTGTGGCGAGCAGAATCCGACAGCACAACATTGACGAACTATGACAATGGCGACCACGTTGACATCCAGGTATCTGGGCCCATAACCTGTGAGAAGATGAGGAAGAAATGAACGGATCGAGACGGCTAAAAACATATGAAACGAACCTAAACTAAAAACGACATCGAACAGAGACTAGACACACACATTACGAACACATAAATAAAGACACAAGATTCACTAATTACGAACTTTTATTTCCACATTAAAAGTAGTGGAGTTGTTAACAACATGAATATCAAAAAACGACTAGAGGCGTATGAATACATAATATCACAGTCAGGTACAAAACACTAAAAATCACAAATCTTAAAAATATATCGACAGTGTTGCCACCACAAATGATATGTGAGAATAATAGTCACGAGTATAATTTAATTTGCTATAATTCTCACAAATACAAAAAGTTACATTTAATTCAAAATCTCACAAAATTTATTAATTTGAGGCCTTGCACAGCCCTTCATGAATACATCTCCCAATTGTCGCGAAGTTGGTATATAAATATATTAGAAGTCTGTATTTACATAATTGCCTACAAAACAGTATTTAACATCTATATGTTTTGACCTCCTAGTGTTCCACTTTGCAGAGTGCAACAGTGCTAAACAGCTTTGATTATCTTCAGAAATAGCTACTCTATCATTAATTTGAATACAAAAATCAGTCAACAAATATTTAAACCTAATTGTTTCATTAGTGGCATCGCAGATAGCAATCACCTCACTCTCAGTGTTCGACAACACTACAGTTGGTAGCTTTTTACTGGACCAGGACACGAGTGATCCATATGGATCTTCTGGTGGTTACACAATTGCCCCAGTCAGCATCAGAATATGTTTCTAATATATATTTATTTTGTTGTATATTTATTGTTATATGTTAGTTTTTTATTTTTAATAGCTACTAAGTACTTCAGAACTCTGAGTAAGTAATTGTAGTGCTCATTTGTTGCACAGCTAGAGAACTGGCTGAAATATGAAATAGCAAAACAGATATCGAGTTGTGACCCCAAAATCAAGTACATAAGACACCCCACAAGTTGTTGGTAATCGTTATTTAAAGTTTTGCCACTTGCATTCAGATTTCTCTCCAATTAGAGTTTTGGATTGATAGGTGTATATATACGTGCATAATTGACAACACCAAAACATTTTGCTACAGTTTTAATAAGTGTCTGTTGATTGATTTCTAGTACCTCGTCCTCATGGTTGTAATTGACAGTCAGTCCCAAGTACTTATTAACTTTACTAAGGTCTTTGCATTTAAAACATTTGTTAATTTGTTTTTTTTTAATGTTATTTAATTTTCATTATTTGAACTTAACGTCATCAACGTATGTTAATAAATATACAATCGTATTTTTGTTTTTGAAAATATATAAGCAATCATCAGCTTTGCTCTGGATAAAACCAAGAGACACAAGAAATTCATTGAAAAATTTGTTCAAAACTTAGTGATTACTTTAACCCTTAAATGGATCTGTTGAGCTTCAAAACATTATCACATTTATCAACATCAGTTTCTACACCCTCAGGTATTTCAAGGTACACATCTTCAGACAACACTCCATTCAGAAATGCACTACAAATATTAATCTGCTCCATATAGAATTTGAACCTATTACTAAGTGCTAACAAAATTATAACAGTTGACAATTTGGCTACTGGAGCATAGACCTCATTAAAGTTGAAATATTTCTTCTACTGACATCCTCTGGCAACTAATCTAGCTTTATAGAGTACCTTTCCACCTGTATCGTACTTTTTGGTAAATAGCCAGCGATGTGTGATGGTAGAGGTGCCCTTTGGATGTTTGGTCACCTTCCAAGTTTGATTGGATTTCAGACCACCTATCTCATCAAGAATAGCCTCTTTCCACATCTCACTATCAGGTGCACCACTTGCCTCCTCTGGTAGGATATCAAGGTTAAGGTCTCCATTCACTTCTATATTATCTAAATTTGACTCTGTAACCTCTTTAAAGATGTCATCATTCTGCGTGTACTTACTTTTTCCCAGACTATCCTCAAAACAGACATACCTCTTTAGCCTTAATATCTAATAACTTATACCCACAATGGGAGTAATCTATCATTATCAAATTATCACTTTTTGATTTAAACTTATTAGAATTGTGTTTGAAAGATAGCATATATGCATCACATCCAAAGGCCCTTAACTTTGAATAGTCATACTTTTCATTGTACCACGTAAGCTCATAAAATGGCTTCAGTCCAATAGATCTTGTCGAGATTACTCTCAAACAACATAGTCTTGGCTCTCTCACATAGTGTCCTGTTCATCCTTTCAGCCTTCCCATTTTGTTGGGGGCAGCCACCAACTGTAGATTCAAAAATAATGCCATTTTCAACACAATATGATTGAAAAGCAGCATTAGTGTATTCTGTCCCACAATTACCCCACAAATGTTATACATTAAACCAAAATTTATTTGAGACCATATCATGGTACTCCTTAAATTTTGCTAATACTTCCATTTTACTCGTCAGAAGGTACACGTAACAGAAATTTGAGTAATCGTCAATAAAATTCATGAAATACTTTATTCCCTTATATGAACCAGGATTAATTGGTCCACATAGGTCAGTATGCACTAATTCAAGTGGTTTTACAGTTTTTCTAATATGTCTAGCAAAAGGTTTCCTCCTTTGCTTTCCCATAACACATGGTTCACACAGCAATTTGCAATTCAAGTCAATCTTCGGTATAAGACCTCTACCCAATAATAACTTGACATCATTAACATTAAGAAGGGCAAGACATCTGTGCCACATGGTTAGTGGATTTGAGTTATCCTCCAAAGTCAGATTGCATGATTGACTTGCAATTTTTAAAAAATCAACCATGTACAAGTCCGAATTAACGCTAACGCCAGTGGTCACAATTTTACCATTAGTGCGTTTGATAATCTCAACCAATTCCTCTCCAAAAAGAGTATCATATTCGGACTTGCCCATCCATTTCACCAACAGCAAATTCTGTGGCAGCTCTTGTGCATACCTTACATTTTTCAATTCTATAACAGTTCCTTCCAAAATTTTAACTTTTACGGTACCAACTGATGTAACAGATAACAAAACTCCTTTCTTAGCAACACAAATACAGTGTGGTTTAATTAAATCAATATATTCACTAAATAAACTAAGGTCATTGATTACATATATTGTACAGCCACTATCAACAACAAAAGTGGTTTGAGAAAGTTAACTTGACTCTACATTTTAAGCAGCAGCTAATTCAGAATCAGCGGATTCGTAATTATTATTGCCAGCAGCAAAAGTATAGCCCACTTCAGAGCAATTGTCCTTAACAGTATTACACATTTGTGCCAAATTCCTATTATTATTATTTTGATTATTTCGATTATCAGATCGATTATTATTATCATTACCATGGTTCCATTTTTGGCATGACAATTTTGAGCTATATGACCTAACTTATTGCAGTAATGACATTTTACATTCAAATGATTATAATTACGATCAAAATTTTGATTATTGTTACTACTATTGTTATTAGATGGACCTGAATCGTAATTATAATGACTATTTGAATTTTGGCATTCATTATTAGAAGAAAAATTTGACTGACTACCATCATTATTACCTCTTCCTCGATTAAAACCACAATTATTGTTACAGACACAAAAACAACCATGATTAATACGATTATTATTATTCGAATTACGTTTAAAAGCTTTATGGTTTCCAAAAAAAAAAATTCTCTTCACCTGTAAGCGATACTGATAAAGATTTTAGAAAAACAGAATTAGGAGTATTATCTCTTAATGTCATATTACCTTTTAACGATAGCTTAAGCTGGAAGTTCATCAACTTCATGAACATATCATCCCAGGTGATGACCTCTGAATCTTCCACAACGACTTTCACAGGACAAAATTCAGCTGATAGCGATCAAAGTAGGACTAAAATGAATTGTTTCATCGAAGTTTGATCTCCAAGTTCCATCATTCGACGACAGTGAGCACGATAATCGAGTAAATACATCTGCAAATCAGTACCAAAAACATACCATTTAGCATACAATTCCCCCCATAAATCCATCAACGTTTGATCGTTTCCATTATCGATGAGGTTTGTGAGCACCTGGAACATTTCCTTCGCCATGGTGTATGTTTAAATAACCTCTAGATAGTCGTCAGTAACATTATTTATGATCAGAAACATAGCTTTGGCATTCTCTTTGGACCACGCGTCATCTCGAAGTTTAACAGTCGGCAAATTATCAATTATCAAATTACCTAACTGTGAGTAGATGAGGAAATATCAACGGATCGAGACGACTAAAAACATATAAGACGAACCTAAACTACACACGACATCGAACAGAGACTAGATGCACACATTACAAACACATAAATAAAAACACAATATTCACTTAATTACGAACTTTTATTTCCACATTAAGTATGGTGGAGATGTTAACAAAACGAGTATTAAAAAGCGACTAGAGGCGTATGATTAGACAATATCACAGTTAGGTACAAAACACTAAAAATCACAGATTACAAAAATATATCGACAGTGTTGCCACCACAAATGATACGTGAGAATATAGTCATGAGTATAATTTAATTTGATATAATTCTCACACGCCTCCTCAAATTACAATTATACGATTACGATAAAAATGGTAAAAACAAATTATTAAATTGATAAGGTCAATAAAAATACAAATGACAAAAGTCAACAATAATACAAAAAAAGTTACGACAACAAATATTACACAGATGGTAAACATATACAATAAGTTACAATAAATTTAACATTTTACAAAATACATCAAATTTAGGCCTCGGGCAGCCCTTTGTAAAAACATCAGCCAACTGTCGCGAAGTTGACACGTATGAATACTTAAAGTCTAAATTTACGTGATTGCACACAAAACGGTACTTTACATCCACATGTTTCGATCTGCGAGTGTTCCATTTTCCAGAGTGCAAGATAGCCAGACAACTCTGATTGTCTTCGTAAATTACAGCTCTGTCATCAACTTGAATGCAAAAATCACTTAATAAATACTTCAACCAAATTGATTCAGTGGTAGCATCGCATATGGCGATCAACTCACTTTCAGTGCTAGACAGAGCTACTGTCGGCTGTTTCTTACTGGACCAGGACACCAGCGACCCATAAACAAAGACACAGTAACCCGAGATAGACCGTCTTGTGTTAACACAGTTACCCCAATCGGCATCCGAATATGTTTCGATTATATTGCCATTATTATTATGTTCATATGAATATATCAGTTTTTTGTCTTTTGTAGTCACTAAATATTTGAGAACTCTCAATAAATATTTGAAATGTTCATCTGTGGCATAACTAGAGAACTGGCTGAAGTACGATATTGTAAAGCAAATATCAGGCCGTGATCCTAGCATCAAGTACATCAAACATCCCACGAGCTGTTGATAGTTATTATTCAACACACTATCACACGCATTGAGGTCCCTATCCAATTGGAGTTTGGGGTCAATGGGTGTGTAAGTGGGTGCGCATTAATCAACACCGAACCGCCTAGCAACAGACTCGATGAGATTCTTCTGCTCGATCTCCAGTACGCCCTCTTCGCGACTATAATTAATATTTAAACCTAGATATTTATTAACTTTTCCAAGATTCTTACATTTAAATCTCCTATTAATTTTATTTTTGAAAAATGTGATTTGTTCTTTATTGTTGGAGCTAATGAGAACGTCATCAACGTAAGTGAGTAGATAGACTATTGTTCCATCATGTTTATTTTTGAACACATACAAACAGTCATCAGCCATGCTTTGTACAAAGCCAAGTGACAACAGGAACTCATTAAATAGTTTGTTCCACACTTTTGGCGACTGTTTAAGACCATATATAGACCTATTAAATTTTAGTACATTAGTACGTTTATCAACCTGCGTTTCTATACCTTCAGGTATCTCGAGGTACACATCCTCAGAGAGAACACCGTTCAAAAACGCGCTACAGATATCTATTTGTTCTATATAAAATTTTAATTTATTACTAACAGCCAAGAGGGTCCTCACAGTTGAAAGTTTCGCCACTGGCGCATATACTTCATTAAAATTGAAGCCTTTCTTCTGCTGGCAGCCTCTGGCAACTAACCTAGCCTTATATAAGACATTATTTTCATTATCATATTTTTTGTTGAAGATCCAACGACACGTGATGGTAGGGGCGTCCTTTGGACGTTTAGTCACCTTCCAAGTCTGATTGGAACTCAGGGCACTTATTTCAGATGAAATAGCCTCTTTCCACATCAGACTATCAGGTGCTGCACTCACCTCCTCAATAGTCAAAGGAATGCCATCCTCAGCCAGGTATATATTTCCTGCTGCTTGATCACGTGTAGTCGCCTCCTGTGGAAGACAATCCAAATTTAAATCACCATCAACTTCAATATTTTCCAAGTTGGATTCAGTGACTTCTTTAAACAATTCATCTTTTTTTGTATATTTATTATATTCAGAGTTACTAATTGCACTTTCGAAGAACTCAACATCACGTGACAGACTTCATCTCCTTAGTACTTATGTCCAACAACTTATAACCACATGGTGAATAACCTACCATTATTAACTTTTCACTTTTATTCTTAAACTTGTCAGAGTCATGTTTGAACGATAACATATACGCATCGTATCCAAACGTTTTTAATTTTTTGTAGTCATATTTTTCACTAAACCATCTTTCAAAAGGAACAAAATCTTTATTTGTGGGGCATCTGTTCACGATATAGGCAGAGCACAATATGGCTTCCGACCAAAATATCTTCCCAAGACCACTCTCAAACAACAGTGTCCTTGCCCTCTCGCACAGTGTCCTGTTCATCCTTTCAGCCTTTCCATTCTGCTGAGGACAACTGCCAACAGTAGGTTCAACCACAATTCCTTTCTCAGTACAATATGACTATAAGGTAGTATTCAAGTACTCTGTGCCGCGATCACAACGGAGTCTCTTTACATTATAACCAAACTTATTTGAAACCATCTCGTGATATTCTTTAAATTTTCCAAAAGCTTCCGTCTTGTTCGCCAGCAGGTAAACACAACAAAAATTGGAATAATCGTCGATAAAAGTCATAAAATATTTAGCTCCTTTATATGCAGGAGGGTTAATAGGTCCACAGAGATCAGTATGAACCAACTCCAACGGCTTACTTGTTTTTCGTTCATGCCTTGGAAATGGTTTTTGACTCTGTTTCCCCATAACACAGGGCTCACACAGCAATCTGCGATTGGAGTCAACATTTGGTATCAAACCCCTGCTTGACAACAACCTAACATCGTTCACATTCAGATGAGCAAGTCGTCTATGCCACATGAACAGTGGGCTCGATTCATCTCCCAACGTCAGATTACACGATTGACTTGACATTTTCACAAAGTCAATTGTGTACAAATCTGAGTCTACCCTAACACCAGTGGTAACGATTTTTCCACTGCAGCGTTGGATGATATCAACAGAATCTTCCCGAAACAAAGTGTCAAATCCCGACTTGCTCATACGTTTAACCAAAAGCAGATTCTGCGGCAGCTCCCGAGCATACCTTACATTTTTCAGTTCAATTACAATTCCATTCAATAGTTTCAATTTTACAGTACCCACCGATGTGACAGACAGAGAGACACCCTTCTTCGCAACACAGATACTATGCGGTCTGATCAAATCTATATAATCACTGAACAAGTGTATATCATTAATTATGTGAATTGTGCATCCACTGTCAACTATAAACGTGGTTCGAGGCATTAAATTTACGTTTTCTTTTGCATTACAAGAGTCATTAATTTTATTATTATCGTCATTATTTAATGTGAAGCTGTAACCCACTTCAGAGCAAACGTCATTAGCATTAAAATTTCCATTGCACATCTGTGCCGAGCTCCTATTACTATTACTGTTATTGGAACTTTGGTCATTAACTCGATTTCCACTGTTATTATTATTATCATTACAATTTTCATTATTATTACGATTTTTGACATAACAATTTTGGGCTATGTGCCCTGTTATGTTACAATAGTGACATTTCACGTTAGAATGTCCACTGGCAGTACCATTATTACGACCACGTCCATTAAAATTATTATTATTATTATTATGTGAGCTCGAATTTTGATTATTATTATTAAAATTATTATAATTATTATTTCCTCCTCGATTGAATCCACGACTATTATTATTATTATTCCGAGATCGACCACGATTAAAACGATTTCCATTATTATTATTACTAGAATTTCGTCCGACATTGTTGTGATTACCAAAATAAATGTTCTCCTCACCAGTGACAACCACTGATGAAGGTTTCTGTGATGCAGTGTTCAGAGTGTTACCTCGAACTGTCGATTTGCTATCAGAAGATAGCTCACGCTGGAAGTTATTCAATTTCATGAAAACTCCATCCCAGGTGATGACTTCTGCATCTTCTATCACAACCTTAATTGGACAAAATTCCGCAGGTAATGACCTCAGCAGTACCAAAATAAATTGTTTAGTGGTCGTTAAATCTCCCAATTCAGTTAAACGTCTACATCGAGAACAAAAATCCAACAAATATTTATGCAGATCAATACCAGACACATACCGTTTTGCGTACAAATCACCTCGCAAATCCATTAGCGTCTGATCATTGCCGTTGTCTATGAGGTTCGTCAGGACATGGAACATTTCCTTCGCCGTCGTGTACATTTGAATCATCTCCAGGTACTCGTCAGTTACGTTGTTTGCTATCAGGAACATCGCCTTCGCGTTCTCCTTGTACCAAGCATCTCCCCTGTTACGAACAGTCGGCAAAGAATCGATTATAATATTAGTTAATGACTCCTTTGCCAACAGCAGCTCCATCCTGAACTTCCACTTATGGCCATTCTGCCTATTGAACGGCTCAATCATGTTCTTCTTTCGCGCTTCCATCTCGTTGACAGGTACAGACAATCAGTTACACCGCAAACACAGCGATTTCAGCAACTTCCAGATACGTCGACCAACAATTCAACACGAACGAGATCACAGGAACATCGAACAGAGAACATATCAAACAATTGAAAAACAATTAGCAGGCATGATACTACTTGGGTGTGGCGAGCAGGATCCGACAGCACAACATTGACAAACTATGACAATGGCGACCACGTTGACATCCAGGTAACTGGGCCCATAACCTGTGAGAAGATGAGGAAATATCAACGGATCGAGACGACTAAAAACATATAAGACGAACCTAAACTACACACGACATCGAACAGAGACTAGACGCACACATTACAAACACATAAATAAAAACACAATATTCACTTAATTACGAACTTTTATTTCCACATTAAGTATGGTGGAGATGTTAACAAAACGAGTATTAAAAAGCGACTAGAGGTGTATGATTAGACAATATCACAGTTAGGTACAAAACACTAAAAATCACAGATTACAAAAATATATCGACAGTGTTGCCACCACAAATGATACGTGAGAATATAGTCATGAGTATAATTTAATTTGCTATAATTCTCACACTAACAATTCCTTGGCCAGCAGCAACTCCATCCGAAACTTCCACATTCTTCCATTTCGCCCATTAAACGTTTCAATACTATTCACCTATTTGACTTCCATTCTGACAAACAGAACAGACGGTCAGTTGCACAGCAAACAGCTATATTCAGCAACAAACAGATATGTCGACCAGTGAAACAAAATGATCGAAATCACAGGAATGACAAAAGGCGAACATATTAATCAATAAACAATGGATTAACAAACATGGTAACTACTTGGATGGCAGTGAGCAGGAATTGACAGCACAACATTGCTGAACTAGAACAATAGTGACCACGTTAAAGACCAGGTAACTGGGCCCATAACCTGTGAAAAAACTATAACTTTAACCGACCAAATTTCATCAAACTTAGACAAACCAGCTTAATTTGGACGATGACATTAGACGATGACTAGAAAAACACTTGATTGACACATAAATAAAAACTTCAATATTAGTTTCACCAATATATTAATCCATAAAAAGATGGATGAGATGTTGACTGTTTAACGTATTACAAGCAACAGGATAATTCCACAAAAATATATAACCGTTGTGTTATAAATATAAAACATCACAGAATGTAGTTTACATCGAGTCAGTGTTACCACTACAAATATTTGTTGAGAATAACAGGCTAGAGTATCATATAATTTGTCATTATTCTTACAATAACAATAACAATAACAACAACAACAACAACAACAACAATAATAATAATAATTGTGAGAAAGTGATGATCACTAATATGAAAGATTTCACATTAGCCGAATAAGAACAACAACCAGCGATGATATTAAACGAACACCATTGAAGAAACACTAATTTTGAAGTCGACACAATAAGTAAAAGATTCAGTTTTAAGATCTCATTTTATTTTATGTTCATGTAACAACATTTGGAGATCAACTAAGTAACAGTTGAAATACGAATATACAATAAGCTATAGCGGATGACATCACAAGCAGCAACCACGTTACGACTAAATATATCGACTATGAGCGAGGTCATGAGGAGCATATTCTCACAATAATAATAATAATAATAATAATAATAATAATAATAATAATAATAATAATGATAATAATAATAATAATAATAATAATAATAATAATAATAATAACTAAAGAAATACGAACCAGCAAAGTAATGGTAATGATGGCCAGCAATCACAGACAGATTCAGGTAAAAATGGCAATCATAATAATAGGTCACAAAGAAAAAAATGAAAATCAACAAGCGAAATGTTATAATTGTAATCAGTCATGACATTATAAAAATAAATGTCTGGAAAATAAATCAGAAAATAAGTATTTTAGGTGTTCAGGCAGCACGGGGATTCGAACTACAGAGGCGCCTTGTGGGTAAGGATGTACACCGGTGCATGGTGATGCCCGCCCTCATTGCCACATCATGGCACACACCCTACAGCGCCGTCACATTCTGGCAGTTTTGGTACCACAGCTACCAGTTTCTGCTTGTGTCTGAGAGATGGTGTGACCATCTCCCATATCACACCAGGGGTCACCACTTTAAGTGTTCAGGCAGCATGGGAATTTGAACCCGTAACGACTGAATACGCAGATGTCTTGGAATTATTGACATTGTTTAAAGATGCTGAGCATCTCTTCAAATCAACAACCTGCAAAAATTCAAAGGTTTGGCAACAGATTGCTGCCAAATTGGTCCCATACACAGCTAGACAATGTGAAAATAAATTGAAGTACCTGAAAAAACGGTACATTACTAAAATTGACAATATGAGCAGTGGAGATACCGGAAAAAAAAGAGTACACTGCGATTTTTTTGAAGAACTTGGATGCCATATTTCATAAATCACACAATGTTCGTCCTCCTCATATTGCTTCTTCGGTGAATGGACCAAAAAATATATGTGAAAAAGTTATTACTGTCAGTGGATATGAAACCAGTGAGTCAACTCTCCTGAAGAAACAACCCTTTCAACATGTCTGAATGAAGAAGTTCAGTATGAAGATACCCCAAAAATAAAAAAATCGAAAATTAGACCTCAACCAGCATCATTGACCAGAAATGAAAATCTTGTCTATAAAGAAAGAGCTGTTAATGCTCTCGAAAGAATTGCGACAGCATTTGAGGCGTTCGTCGAAAAAATGTAATGAAGATTTCGAATAATAATCAATTTTTATCGAAACATAGTTCCAGCATTGATCGACCAATCACAGAGCTATGTAGCATCGTTTGTTCTTCATGTGATATACATCTACATCGTCATTTGGTAGCGTCGTTTTTGTCATCACAATGTGCTTCTATTCAAAATTCACTCGTGCGTGTTGATGCTTGTATCAAGGAATCTAAATTTCAGAAATTTATGAAAAATACGAGGTTTGTGAACAGATTTTTTTATTAACATTTAAATTTGTACGTGAAGATATTATTTGTTTCGTTATTGTTATAGCTCATCTTAAAATGAATAATCCTCCTCGTCGTGGTGTTCCGCATGCTTTGTGGAGGCATTACATGGCGGAATTAATGGAACGCAATCCACGGCAACCTAACGCTGTCCCACCTGAACAAGTACCAGCAGCAGAACGACAACAAGAAAATGATGTGAGACAACCGGAGATTGATGTTAGACAACCGGAGAGTGATGTTAGACAACCGAAGAGTGATGAACCACGAGGTGATCATGATCATGAACACAATGCTAGATTAGACCAACGCGGAGATTTGAATGAAAGGTAAGAATTCGAAATAATTTTGAGTAAAATGTTGTTTCCTCTTTACCATAACACAGCCCATCGAATTTAGCGACGGGATGCGATGAAATTGATAATTTGTTGACAGTGATTATATTACATTAAAAGGCATTAGTATAATATTACAAGGATGAAAATCCTGAAGATTCCCATCGATTGTGTCATATTGCATTTGTGCTCGGTTCCAATGAATAAATCGTCGAATTGTAACTATCTGTTTGTTTGTTTATTGTTTCACAGACTGCCTCTCCCACGTAACGAAAATAGACAACCACAAGTTCGACAACCAGAAGTTCGAGAACCTGAAGAAATACCTGAGGATAGACTGTTAGATGAAAGGTAACAATTCGATTATTATTCATCATATTTTGTTTATGTCATTATTTTTGATAATTTTTTTCTTTCGAATTATATGTGCAGACCACCAAATCTGGTTCCCAATGCTGCAAATCCCTACATGTGGCCTGAATTGGCGCATGTTACATGTGTAAATTGCGGGTTCAAGGGACATCAAACTACTCAATGTCCCTACCCAGGTCGTTGTTGCTACCGATGTAAACAATTTGGCCACGTTGCGCGTGATTGTCAACAATATACGAGTGACTGGTAAAAATTTGTTAATTATTTTATTACTTCATTAATATTATTTGTCACAGTTTTTAATTATATTATTTAATACAGAAGAAATTTGTGTACCAACTGTGGCTTCTATGGACACCAATATTGGAATTGTCCCACTGGTGAAAAGGTATGTTATACCTGTCACCAGAGGGGACACATTTCAGTTGAGTGTCCGACAAGAGGCCATAGCAGCAGTAGCAGTACTATTAGTCGTAGACTAGAAGAATCAGCTAGACAACCAGAAAATAGTGAACCAGAAGTAAGACAACAAGAAGAAAGTAGACAACGTGAATTAGAACATGACAATGGTGGCCAAGTACATCGGCAGCAGCAACAGCAGCAACAGCAGCAACAACCGGATCAAATTTGTGTGGTTTGTTTAGAAAATAAGAGGCAACTTTCATTCATCCCGTGTGGACGTTTTTGCATATGTGAGGAATGTTATTGTCAGCTCGTAGAATTACATGATAGGGAAGTACCATGCCCTATATGTAGGATGATAAGTCGCGAGACTGTTCGTATTTATTTATAAGTATCATGTATATATTATTCATTTTCTTTTTTTGTCTTGTATATCTCTTTTCATTTTATGTATTTCAAGTGTTTTTTTTTCCGATTTTATTTTTATAATATGTAAATTTTCATTTTTTTGTGATATTCGTTGTTCTTTTGTTAAAGTCTGTCGTTAAATAAATTTTTTTTTCAAACATTATGTTATTTGTTTTGGACAGGCAGCAGTATTAAACTATACTTACGAGAATTCGAATTGTAAAAATTTGGAAGATAAAATAATTTAGGTAGAAAAATAGATAACAGAAATATGTAGAATTTGATAAAGAAAATAACGACGAAAGGCAAAATAAAATTTTTTCATTTTTTTGGTGAAGAAGGAAACAAACAAAAATTGAGAAAACAACTGATACAAAGGGATATAAGTATATGTTTGGGTTAGTCGTTACACCTGAAAACATGATGAAGTTGGTCATCCTATGTGTACCTCACCGAATCGACCAAGTAGAATAAAAACGTATAAAAAATTATCTAATTTCTTTGGAAAATAATAGCCCAATCACACCTTAACTTTTCATAATGCTAGAATATTCGTTCAATAGAATGTCAGTAGAAAGTGACAATATAATATGAAAATTAATAAATATTCTATGAATCAAACCGATATTCGATAACCTATATACCCATAATATTCGTACAACTTTAGTAGACAATAATTTTAAAATAAAAATGACATTTATTACACATTTTGATTATACAATAATCTTGTAAATACACCGATAAATATTAACATCATTTACGGCGTCTTTATTATAAAACTACAACATCTGACTATTGACGCCAATATTATTACGAAAAATAAAATACATATATTTAAAACAAGGTAATATCACATCACAGTCACGTTGTCAAAGATTATCTCACTGTCCAATATCATTGAGTAATCCCATTTCTAAAGCTAACTGACCTCGAAATGCTCTACCCTCCTCATTTGTTGCACTACCTTGAGTTAATAATTGTTCTTGTTCTGGTGCTACAATCGTACATTGCTGCAAATACACTGCACCTTCTGCCTCAAACTGAGGACGTAACGTATCAGAAGAATTCGTTAAACAAATATTATGTAGAACACACGCAGCTATAATAGAAGCTGGTATGAGGTCTGTGCGAGACATATCAAGATCCTTAAAACGATGAAATCTACCAAAGAATAAAGCGAATGTACGTTCGATTACTTGTCGCGTCTTAGCAAGTTGATGATTGAAGTTTCGCTGCCATTGAGTAAAATTACGTCCCTCTCAATATGGTGGTACGCAAAAAGGTTTTGGCTTGTAAGCTTTATCACCTAGAATATATTCATGTATTGAAAAATAATTCGAAGGATTATCAACAATTGCCTTATAAATTTCTGATTGTCTAAATATTCTAGTATCGGACACTGAACTCGGATATCCAGCAAAACAATCGATGAACTGACGATTATCATCACATATTGCTTGTAATGTAATCCCATAGAAACATTTCTGATTAATGTAAACTTGTACATTATCTGATAGTGCCTTGATTTTTACCTGGGTTCCATCAATAGCTCTGATAACGCCTTTGAAACCACCCATACGTTTGAATTTTTGGAATATGATCTGCCTCCTCTCCGAATTTGGCCAGGAAATAATTGTTGGCGCCAAACAGTTGTGAGCATGTAATACACGCAAAAAGCAGGCATGTAATGTTCCTTTTGATAAATCAAATCGACATGCAACAGATCTGTCATCAAAAAAACAGTAACTTCAATTAGTATTATCAATTAAAAATTTAAGAATATATGATTTACAAAAATTTTTACCTGAAACTATCTGGAGTTGCAAACAACCACAATACTGCTAGTAACTGCTTCCTCGGACATGTACTTAGGCGACAACTGTCCATTTTCTGGCCAATTTTGATGAAAGTTTATTTAAAACCCATTCAAAGGCATGTACCGATAATTGAAAATGAGATTGAAATTCAGTGTCAGTAAATCTTGGTACAGTATACTCAACAAATGATCGTATTCGCGATATTTGGGCAGCAGTTCGTTTCCTTTTTTTTTGTCTCCTGGGATGCTCCTCATTCGAAGAATCTTCATCATCTATATAAATACAAAAAATCTTATTAATTCATATAAATAAAACACATATTATCACCTACTAATCATAATGCATTTACCTGCTTCAGATGATGAAAGAAGGAAGTCTTCATAAAATTTCACTGTACTTCGCACAATGGCAGTCACTATAATTTTTAAACGCTCATCCATCTTTTAATAACTTATAATAAAATTCACTGACACTAATAACTGAGCATTAAAATATTTTCTAATAATTTTTTAATTAACATTTTCATAATATTTAATGGTAAAATATGAATTTGTGCGTGATATGTGTAAATAAACTAAATCTCCCATGTGATAAGAAATCGATATTTCCAAAATTTAAAATCGACAACCATTTCATCAGCCGGGGGTGACAATGTGAACCATCTCCGGACCAGAGTGATGGTTGTCCACGCCCACTGTCAACTGAGGTGAATTTTTGAACGCAGTAAGTGTGACAACCATGGTCAACCGTTTTTATGGGCAGAGTCAGGGGTGAATTTCCAAACGGATAGTTTTTCAATTTTCAATGTTGTTTTCACTCGAAGTGAATTTCTGAACGCCCTCCTGGGTGACAGTGTTCGAGGGAGAAGCAGCAATTATAGCCGACGTAGTGTGATGGTACCCGCCACAAGTATTAAAACAAAGAATAACCCAAAAATAATAATCTTAATAATAAAAAAGTGGACAAAAAAGTTGATGATGAAAGACCAATCAAACTTTCATATATTGTAAAAAAAAACACTAAAATAATAATAACTGGTTACTAAATACCTTAATTAAACATCACACCAAAAACCCTAATTATATCCCTTTAAACCAAAAAATGTTACTTGATGGGGGGACAGAAGTGTATCTAACATCAAATCTTTCAAAATTAACCAATATTAAAAAATTTAAAATCCCTGTTAAATTACAATGTTCATTGAAAGACACTTTTCTTTAGCAACTCACATGGAAGATATGAAAATTTTAATTGAAAATGACAAAAAAATACAAAATGCAATCGAATTATTGGAAGTACATTATGTTCCCAACTTATCAATGGATATTATATCCGAAATAAAAGTAACCAAATTGGGAACACTCCATATGGATCAGGGAGAGATATAACCCAAACTTATTTTATTGAAACTGGGAAAATTTTATTTAAATAAAATAAAATTGATAGTGTCTTCCAGGTAAATTATGAATATCTTCCAACAGTAAAAATATGTATGCACATCACTCAGGATACTAAAGACAAATGAATGGAACTTGTTCTCAATTGAGTTGACTGTTGAGGAGGAAGAGGAGCAAAATTCCCAACAACTTGAGGAAAATACAAATAATAATTTTACCTCTCAAAATACGAATATACAACCTAACATTATTCCCCTAAGTAATAATAATGAAATTTTGGGAAATACACAACCCCTAAATATAGATGAAAATATAGATAAAAATATACAAAATGTGGATAATACCCAGGGAATGATGTAGCTCACAACAAACAAGTATAAAAAAATGCTATGGCATCATTGTTTAGCTCATTTAAATGGGAAATACATGAGATATCTGTAGTGAGATCATAAATAAACGTAATGTGGTTGTTCATACGTTCGTCGCCATTAGCCTAATGACGTCGTTTGTTATTACTCTTAACGAACTTGTCTGTGTTGTTTGTGTACATTGGTAGCGTTTTGATAGGTCTGTTCTACTGACATCAATGAGTTGATCGATGACATCATTGAGATAACGATATTGTACATTATCGATATCGAATCGTGTACGACTCCGTCGTTCACAATACTCGTGGGGGGGGGAAGTCTAAGTCTTTCCCAGTCTACCTTCCATGTATAAGTCAATGTGGGATTTTCGTCTGTTTGTTTATGTATTATCTGTATATTAAGAAAAAATAATTTTTTTTTTGGTGTTTGTTAGTGTTTGTTATGTATGTATTGAATTGTCTGATTGAAAAGAGGTTTGTGTGTTTGTTAATATAATACAAAATAAAGAGACATTTATGAAATATTATTATTTATTATATGTTAAGAACGATAACATTTAACTATACGTTTATGGGCTAGGAACTATAATGTTTAACAAGTAATTATGTGAATTTGTACAATGGTATAGGAACGTTTATTATCACATTGTTTCTCACTTTGTTTTGAGGTGATGCTTATTTGTTAATTATATAATAATGAGATCTGCCTTCTTGTGTAGGAAGGTCTGGTATCACAGGTTTGTTACTTATTTGGTGTTGTGGAGCACTCTGCTTCCTTGTCTTTTGTTGTGTCATTCGTGTCTGGATATATTTGTGATTCTGAAAAAATTTAAGAGATATATTAATTTGTTTGTTGATACGAAAACACGTCAACTACATCATTTCTCCTTCTGTGAGGATAAGTGATGGTTGGCTAGTGTTTTGTTTCTGTTGGTTTGTGAAGTGTCACCTGCTTCTCCAATCTTTATATTGGTTTCACAGTGGGTCCTCTGGTTGCAAACTTGATTTGTTTCATTTGGAAGTTTACCCAGAGTAGATTCTCCTAAAGACGGTCTGGACTATGAATTATTTATGATAAATCGTAGATGTTATGTTCTTTGGGCCACTACTTTTGTGTGTGTATGTTGTAAAGTGTCTGGGGAGTTTAACTCTAGTGGTGCTAAATATTTAAGGGGTCTGGTAGTAAGTGTTCCATTTGGGAACATAATGGAGGCTGATCTGACTATTTGATCTGAGGATTTATGTAATTCTTTGATCACTGCTAGTTGTGGTTTGTTAGGTGTTGATACTGCGTCAATGACGTGTACTAAATCTCCGATTTTTGGTATGTTGTTATTTGTTCGGTAGTTGTTATGTATTGGTTGTGGTTGTTTGTCTCGAAGGTATGTGAGGTAATTTTGTTTCCATTGAATCCATAAGTTTTTTAAATATGTTTGATCTATTTTCCATATGTGTTGTAAGTGTCTTTCTGTTGTTGTATGATTGATTTCTGGTTTGTTGGAATTTAAGACAGTATGTTGGAAATTAGCGTAAAAATGATAAAATTTTGCGAGGAAAATGGCATTCAACTAGAAAATGTTGTACCTTATTCACCTGAACTTAATGGGACAGCTGAACGTCAAAATCAAACAATAATGAAAACTGTTAGAAACACTACTAATTCATGGCCATTTAGATATAAAATATTGGGCTTACGCTATCGCAACAGCCGCATATTCAATAAACAGATCTCCAGCTAGGGTAAATATTGAATTTAAATACCCCATACGAATTATTTTTTGGGAAAAAACCAAATTTGGAGAATCTAAAACCTTCGGATCTCTTGTCTACAGACACATACCAGTGGAGGTACGACAACAGTCAGCTACCAAGGCAAAAGGCAAAAACACACAAAAAATTGATCCTAAACTTTCACCTAGAGCTGAAAAGGGAATCTTAATGGGATACACTACAACAGGATATTGTAAGAGACCTTTTTTCAAACAAATTCCATATAATTTGTGATGCCAAATTTGATGAAAAACAAAATATTTCAGCTTTAAAAAATTGTGAAAACTAATTAATACTCAAACCAGTCGAATTCATAAAAAATTTAAACCTTATAAATATTAATGCCTATAATATTACCAAAACCTATTGATAATCAATGGATTGAGGATTGCATTCCTAAAAAATATAAAGATGTAAAAAATAATCCATTTAGAAAAGAATGGATGGAAGCTTTCCAAGATGAATTTATTTCATTGGGAGAAATGGATGTATGGGAAGAGGTAGATTTTGATAAATCAATAAAACCGACTGATAATATATGGGTCTTTGTCACAAAACCCAATGACCTGTGGCGTAAATAAAAAAAAAAAAAGACAGATGAAGACTGTATTGAAAATGAGGCATCATTCACAATGAAATAGTGTTGTCAAAAATATCGATACGTATCGATATTTTTCCAGGAATATCGATATTTTCAAATGCCAGTTTTTAATTATTTTTTCTCTGGTTGTGGTTGTGGTATTGATAAAATTACGAGTGAATGAGTGACAACTGAAACTGATGACAGATGATATTTATGATAATTATGAATTATGAAATTATGAATTACAAATAACTTGAACTTGACTCCAGTCCAAAATGAGGAGATTTCTCAAACATAGTTCACATATATCTATATCTACAACTACATCAACAATGTCAAGTAAATACCCTGACTTACTTTGCTTCTATTATTCTTTTCCTCAAATTTATAAAATTCAAATTTACATTTTATTTTCATAGTTTTAAATGACAATAATTCAGATGAGCCATCTGCAAAAATTTTTTATCAAATTTTGTTGAGGTGAGGTTTAGATACTTTACTCAGAAAAATAAGTACGAACTTCCATCTTGGAAAAAATGTTTAATAACACCAACGTTAGTACAACGACTGACGAGCGGAGAACATTCTCCGTCGAGCAGTGGCGGAACGAATATTATATTGGCGATCAGTGTCGCCACATGTAAAACGAATAAAGTAATAGAATGTTACATACAGTGTTGGTCATAGTGATATCCCGTGTTCGTGAGGTAGTGAGGGAATCGTATCCCAACACCCCCCTGCGATTCAAAACAGACGCACGAACATATAAGTTTAAAAAAAAATTCGTCACACATTGTATGTATTTAAAAAAATTTAAAAATAAGCAATAGCAGTCAAAATTATTACACGTAGATGTCATATACAATTGCTATATATAAAAAATGGTAAAAATAAATATAGATAAATGTGTCGTTGACTAGTGTTATAATATATAATTAATGTGTGGAAGTATTTATTTGTGTTTTATCTTAAATATATTGTGTAATTATCAACATTAGGTATACATTTTACTCTATGTTGTTATGTCACGTCTTATAAGTATAGTGTGAGTTTAGTTTAATAAAAATATATAAACAAAATGCAGGTCGGAGAGATCAATATCTCCTCATCGTCAGCTGTGGAGAAATAATATTATTATATATATGTCCCTATAATTAGTCTTGTGGGTTTATATTGTATAAATATTCTATTGGGGGAATCAATTGTCTATATTAGGGAATGCTGATGCCAATAAGAGAGGCAGAGCAGCGACGGGGAACCTATTGAAAAAGATGATGTGAATTGTGAAACGACATATGGACCGCTCGGTTTACGATAGGCGCTAAAAGGCCGACGCCCATCCGCAGTCCAAAACCAAATATCAAAAATTTTGCAGGTTGAGTCAATTAAGACTATTGGCCGAAAAGTTGACTTGTTTGGAGTATTCTCATAACGATATTTTGGAAGGTTTTCCGATCAAGTGCTTTTGTAAGTATGTCAGCAACTTGATCAGGTGACCTAATATCGTTGAACTTTATTAATTTATTCTGGAAAGCTTCCAAAACTGCATAACACCTGATCGCTAGGGACCTGGAGCGTTTCTGGCCTCCCCCAGATGCAATTCTGGACGCTGATATGTTGTCCTCATAGACTTGCACTGGGTCGGTTACAGAGAAAACGCTCTCAGTGAGTCTCCAGATCACATATACATCGTCTAGTGCGTCATTCAACGCAATTAGTTTGGCTGCAGTTGACGACGTTGCAACCGTGTTTTGCCTGTGAACGGCCCAATTTAACAAGTCTCCGTTAACGAAAATCATGTAGCCAGTAGTGGAGCACTCTTTCTCCAGATTATTCATGTCTATGGGTGAGTCGTCTACGTCGGGTGCATACGACGCATCGACAAAAGCTTTTATATTGGTTTGGTCAGAGTGGAAGACCAGAGAGAAATCCCTTGTGGTTTTAAGGTATCTAATGATACGACGAACATAATTTTTTATTTCAGGGTTTGAGGATGCCTGAAACCGCGACAAGTAATTGACGGCGAAGGCAATATCCGGGCGGGTCAGTCTCGCCACATATAGCAAATTCCCAATCATAGCCCTATATTCGGTGTCATCCAATCCGTTTTTCGGCTTATTTATTTTCAATCCGGTCTCCATAGGTGTGGAAGACGGATTACATTCTGTCATACCAAATTTTCGCAGAATCTTATCTATATATCTATTTTGTGTTAATATGATTTGTTTCTTTGAAGTATCCCTATTTATTTCGAATCCTACAAAAAAACTTGGATTATCTTCTATTTTTAGTGTAAAATTATTGTTAAATGCATTTATCAAGTCTTGTGTCCACTCGTTATGGTTACTAGCCAACAACATGTCATCCACATAGACTATCAGAAATGCCATAGCACCACTATTGTCTTTTTTAATATATAGACATCTATCTATTTTTGATTGTGTGAATCCAGCTTGAATTATAGTTGAATTCAACAGGTCATACCAACTTTTCGAAGACGTCTTCAGTCCATATATGGACTTTATTAGTCTCAGGCAATTATTTTCACCTAGTTGGCATCCCTTAGGGTTCGATATATATAGGATATTTTATTTGTGAATTCAAAAACTGCGTTTTTATATCAAACTGTGTTATATTTAAATTATATTTGTTTGTTATAGACAGTATCCACCTTATTAACCAGTATTGGACCACCGGGGCATACGTTTCTGTCAAAGAATAGTGAGTTGGATATTTAAAACCTCTCGCAACCAATCTGGCTTTCGGTATATGAATGCCCTGGCTGTTTGGTTTTGTGGTAAAACACCACTTCGTATCCACTAACCTCACATTTCTTTCTTTGGGAATGACCTCCCACACGCCCATATCAGATAAAGACCTAAGCTCGTTGTCAATTGCTTTCTGCCATTCTTTGTTAAAAGGATTATTATGTACGTCATCCCATTTTTGAGGGATGTGATCCTCAATATAGTTTTTATATCTTGATTTAAATAAGTTTAATATTACAGGCGTTTCTATTATATTATTATTTGCCTGTATTATTTCTTTATTAATATTTGTATTATCTATTTGTGTTATATTCCTCGCTTCATCGAATCTGACGTCGCAAGTGACATGCGATTTGTCTATTAATGGGTCCCTTATACAGTACCCACTATTTGTGTAACCCACGAATACTCCCTTTTCAGCTCGTTGTGTGAGTTTTGGATGTTCGCTATTTGTTTTCTTTTTTTTATTTCTTGTGGCTTGTTGTTGGCGTACTTCCATAGGAATATGTCTATAGGCGAGAGACCCAAAAACTCTCATATTTGATAAATCTGGCTTTATGCCATAAAACATTTCAAACGGGGTTTTACTATCTTTGTTTGCCCTAGTTGGGCTCCTATTTATGACATATACCGCCGTCAGGACAGCCAATGACCAAAATTTGAAGTCCAAATCGGAATCAAACAGCATAGCTCTAGTTCTAGCCATGATCGTTTGATTCTGCCTTTCTGCCATCGCATTCAATTCCGGTGAATACGGAACGACCGGCTCGAGGCTTACGCCGTTTTCCTCACAAAATGTCTTCATATGTGTATCTAAATATTCTTTTGCATTGTCACATCTTAAAGTGGCAATGGGTTGATCAGGAAATTTTGATTTTAGTTTCGTATAATGTTTTTTAAATTCTTCACACACCATTGACTTTTTCTCGATGGTGGAGACGAAAGTATATTTCGTAGCATGGTCCACAAATATTAACACGTACTTTTCACCATATATTCCTGGTGAGAAGGGGCCCATTGTGTCCGATGAAACGAGTTCTAGTTTCCTTTCAGGTCTGGTCCTAGTGCCATTATACCCCAATCTTTTCGAATTGGCCTTAACGCATACCTCACACAAACTAAACTCATCATCTCGGAATGTGATTCCATTTGGAATGCCTCTTGAGACTTTTGTTAATAACTTTAAGTTTTTACCAGACAAATGTCCCAATCTCCTATGCCATATCATTTTTTTATCTATTTTCGGCCTTTCTATATCCTGGCTTACTTCTTGATTATTATCTATTATATTATTATTATTTATTATTTCATTATTATTGACACCTACATCCTCATTCGGTCCTATATCACCTTCATTTATCTCGTTATTCTGTGATTCGTTATTACTATATTCGTCACTGACATTTATTATGTCATTATTATTTAAGTTACTATTATTTATATTATTGTGTGTATTATTATTTGTGTTCTCTATATTTTCTTCCACTCCATTCTGACTCTCCTCAATAATTTCTTCCTCTATTTCATATTCCATCCATTCATCCTGGGAATTTATATTAGGCATACACGCCAGCTTATTCGATTTATTATTATAAGGACATATTTTATTTAAATCATCCTCCCTATCTATAATATTGACCATTGATTCCGGTACGATCTCGTACTTAACCATGTATACCCCCCTGATTTTTGGGGCTGAAAATATGACTTCGTTCATCCCGAAGACGTATATGTGCGCTGCAGAAAAATTCTGGTCTATTCCCAGCGCCCTATTTTCTGTTATTTTAATGCCTGACATCAGGTCTACATTAAGTGATGGTACATAATAAACGTTTTTTAATCTTATTACGGTCTGGTTTCTCTCCGAATTTTCCACCCTGATAAACATTGTTCCTATGTGGGTGGCAATCAGTAAGGTGTCTTGGATGGCACATTCTAACTCGATCGGCTTTTCCAGCATTATAGGATTAGATAATTTTGATATATCAGAGATTACGTGAGCCACAGCTCCCCCATCTAACATTATTCTCTTAGTGAGAGGAACATAATTGGAAGCTGACTCTTGTTTTGTGTCATTCGATGTTATAAGGTTTATTAATTTATTATTAGTATTGTTATTCGGTTCTTGGTCGCTATATCTGATCATCATTGACCATTGCACATCATGTTCTTTTTTATTTTTATTATTATTATTGTTCTGATTATTTCGTCCGTATCTTGTATTTTGTGCAGGACCATCCAATTTTTCTTGGGGTTTTACACCCTCTTTATTTGACGGACATACCTTAGCTATGTGCCCTTTGCCATGGCACTTAAAACATACTACTTCATTCTGATTTGGCAAATTATTTTGGTTTTGGTTGTTATTATATTTTCTATTATCATAATTATTATTATTATTATGAGGCATTTCTGACTTTTGATTATTATTGTTATATGTCATTTTCCCCTGATCTATATTTTGATTGTAATTTTGATTCCTATTTGTGTTATTATATCTATTATAGTTTCCTCCAAATTGGAATCTTTGGTTTCTTTGGTTATTATTAAAATTGCGATATCTATAATTATTATTATATTTCGACTTTTTCTCGTCGTACAATCTGTCTGATCTTTCGATCAACATCGCATGAAGAGTCTCTATTGTTTTTTGATCTTGGCTCAATGTATTAAATTCTAGCCTTGTCATGTTGTAATCCATATTTAAAGATATCAGGAGTTGTTCTATCTCCTCCTGTTTATCTAAACTTTTTCCGCAGTCCCTTATTTTCTGGGCCGCCCGAGAAAACACATCCAAATAGCTTCTCATGTTACCTTCACTACTAAATTTTAACCTCTGAAAGGCCTGCTTCGAATTTATATACGTAACTTGCGTGCAGCTTTTATACCTTTCATCTAAGACCTTTAAAATTTGATTTATAGTTTTCAAGTCTTTAACCCTTTCTATCAGCTCATTGTTTAATCCCTGATAAATCAATGCCTTGCCTTTCTCTTGGTTACGGAAATATGCCATCCTATTCGCCGGGCTGGCATTTCCAGACTCCGGGTTTAAAAAACTGTTCAATTCCAACCCCAAAAACAGCACTTCGGTTTCAACATCATGCATTACTGGGTACAATCCCTCTGCATACAATGTTGACACCATCGTGGTCCTCCAGGCATCGTAGTTTCTCCCATCAAATACTTTTTTCGTGTCGAATCTCGACATTTTATTATTATATTCAGGAATTTGGGAGTTTATGCCCTACCTCAGAAACACGAGAACTTAAGTTTAAAGGGTAACACGGTCTTAACCGCACAATAATGCAAAACACGGTCTCAGCCGCTCGATTGGGAGTGCAAATTACAAAATATTATATTATGATTATCATAAATTGGTCAATATTCTAAATTAATTCTTACTATATGTTCTGCCGACGATGAGGTGATCTCTCCGCCGTTGTTACTGCTTCTTGAGCTGTGAAATTACTGTGATTTTTATTCGTCAAAAGATATCCAAAGTCAAGTCAAATGAATTTTCAAATTTTATATCCGATCGTCGATCATTCTATTCAACATATAAAAGTTCGAATTAATATACAATGCAAAAATATTCAACAACTGTGAGATAGTGATTACTGAAAGAGAACAATTTATCAATCTATTATTCAATGTTGACAGGAAAAATTCTGTCACTTGTGTCAATGTTCGAAAATGAGTTTTCTTTTGTTGGATTCGATAATTCTCATCCAACAAAGATTTCCTCTTTCGTTCAATTCCCAACCAACAAGATAAAATATGAAGGCTATCAAAACCACCTTTCAAGTTTCGACTTTGTTTAATTTTCTGGTTGAGAATTTTCCTGAAATATACTAAAATGTTATATCAATTTATTTGTAATATTAAATTTTTACATTAATTTTTAGGCCAAATCACACGAAAACATTCAAATTAACTTAAATTTTTTCTACTTATCTTAAATTTCTGCTTCTTTTTCGTGTTTTTTCGAAGTCTTCCTTCTGCTTGCTCAGCCAGATGACACCAATTTTCGACGATTTTCACTCAGCAATCTTCGATCTCCCCTGTTTCAATCTCCAGAACACAGCACGAACAACTGCCAACCGTTTTTCACTGTGTGCGCTGGTCTACCGAACCATAGAATTCTCTCGAATCTGACTTGTTTTCTCCAGACTTTTGACTTTGATGTTTTCACAGGCGCCCAAGATTTCACTGAAGTTTTCATCAATTTTACTTTTTAACTTTAATTCATTTAATTTTCGACTTTTTCAACTTTTCCAGGATAATTCCTTTAATCACTGGAACCGAACTTTGCGTTCACAAACTTTTAATTATCTTTCCACTTTGAGTGGAGGTATTACACAATACTAAATTTTTCACTTTTGCGTGACACATAAACTTTTTACTTTTGACAAATTACACTCTTAACACGAACATATTACGATTCACGCACTTATTTTCACTGGTACGCAGCTCTGGCTACCATGTTGAGGTGAGGTTTAGATACTTTACCTAGAAAAATAAGTACGAACTTCCATCTTGGAAAAAATGTTTAATAACACCAACGTTAGTACAACGACTGACGAGCGGAGAACATTCTCCGTCGAGCAGTGGCGGAACGAATATTATATTGGCGATCAGTGTCGCCACATGTAAAACAAATAAAGTAATAGAATGTTACATACAGTGTTGGTCATAGTGATATCCCGTGTTCGTGAGGTAGTGAGGGAATCGTATCCCAACAAATTTTATAAAATATCGATATCGTATCGATATTATCGATATTTTCCCACAAATATCGATATTGTATCGATACAAAAAAAATATCGATATTTGACAACACTACAATGAAAGCAGATAAAAGACCGATACAAAATACAGTAAGTTAGTGAATATAGATCAATGAAAGTAAGGTTGTGAATATAGTGCTTACAAAGTATATAATACTTATGTAGACTGGTGAAGATCTAAGTCACAATGACGAGAAAGTGAATAATATAATGAGAATTGTTGAGTCAAAAAACAAACGATATTAAAAGACCACCATTTAAAGTAAAACTTGGAATGAATAAATAAAATGTAAAAGATGAAATATTGAACTCAATTATATTGCAAATAAAATAACATCCGTCGATCGATTAACAAACATAATATGACTGATGAACAGAACACAGTAACAAATTATTAGGAGCTGTGAAGAAGCACAGAATCACAAATGATATAATACAGAACACGTGAACCTGTGAATAAGAATGGCTCGTTACAGATGATTCAAAGTAAGAATGATTTGACAAATATATATTATATTCTCACAAGATTATATAATCATCAGTTCTAATGAAGAAAAATTAGTTGAACATTTCAAAAAGATAATTAGTCAAAAATTTAAATGTAAAGATCTTTGAACAATTAATAATTATTTTGGCCTAACAATAATACATTATTGTGGGAATAAAATATTGAAAATTAATCAGAAATCTCTGATAAAGTCTGTCTCTCGTAGATTTAACGTAGAAAATTGTATACCAGTACATTCTCCAATCAAGCTAAAACTGCAAATCAAATGTAATTTAAACTCAAAGGATTGTAACATCAATAATGAATACCAGAGGTTGTCAGATTGTATAATGTATTTAATATGGGGATCTCATTCTGATGTATATTTTGTCATTTCATATTTTAGCCACTTTCAGAATGCTGCCACTAACCATTATTTTAAATATTTATGTCGAGTCTAAAAATATTTTATCACCACAAAAAAATTTGAATTAACTTACTACCTTAATAATAATAATTGTAATAGCATATTGGAAATTTTCACAGATGCCAAGTGGGTAAATTTTATAACCACACAGATATCTATTTCTAGATACTGTTCTCATGTTTTTGAAAATGTCATGTACTGGTCGAGTAGAAAGCAGTCCACAGTTGCTCTTGCCATTACAAAGAGCAAACTCATCGCATTGTGTGAGGCTCCTACCAAATGATTATAACTTCCAAAGTTTATAACCAATTTTGGCTTCAACTGTAGGGATAAATCTGTTACCTACAAAGATAATCAAAACTGCCTTGGCTTGATTAAATCTAATAAATGGAACTCTAGGAGATCCAAACATATTGTCACAAAGAATAGATTTGTTTGTTGTCTTGTTGATACTTCATATATAATTTGTATGTTCCAACTATTCGCCGTTAAGTGAGATTTTTACTACGGGTCTTGCTACCTCGACATTTCGTAGATTCGTAGGTATGCCTAATTTAAAATAATACCTATGAATGTAACACACTGTGATACTTGTTTTTAACATTTATTTTTAAAAGGAATTTTAATTGTTTTTTGTTTTTATCAAGTCAATTTTGTAATTCAATATATATGATTTGAGGAGGTTGTGAGATAATGCAAATCACTTCTTACATTTTTAACTGTGATTACACCATCTGTGAACTCATGTAACTGTGATTTTGTGCCTCTTGATATTTTTGTATAACTGATGTCTTGTCATTTGTTCATCATTAGTGATGCGCATTAATCAGTTAGTTCAAATAATCAATTACGTCAATTAATCAGCTAATCGTCAATTAATCAGCTAATCGATATTTTAATAATCAATTTATTTTTGCAAAATTAATCGATTAATCAAATTTCATTCAGGGTTGGGCAAGAATCAGAAAATTATACAGGCACATATTTACACAATCTTTGACTTCTATTTTAAAAATCTTACTCTTTTACATGAAAACATAACTTTTTACTTTTATTTGAATATTTGGCAAAAATGAATCATATAATCATTGCCTTGGCTTAATGAAAGTTTCATTTTGGGTGGAAGAGTTGCCGTGGGGTTGACAATAAACAAACGAACATTCATAGCTTTCAGTGTGAGTTAAATTCATTTTTGACTCATAAGAAGTCTTTTGTGAAGATAATATTAAACCAAGGATCGTATTTTCAAGTGAAGAAATAAATTAGTTTACATTAACAACATTTAATGGATGATTGAAAAACAGTAGAAAAGTACAGTTGGCGTTGTGGGTAAAGAAACGGCGAGTTCCCCACTATGACCTAACAATGTGTACAGGAATAAGATTATGAATGTTACATATTGAGAGTTCAGTGTTGCCAGGTAGTGTATGAGATATATGAGAGTTATATGGACTCTGTCCAACACCCCCTAAACTCTTATAGATGAGTATAATTAAAAAAAATTATGTGTATATAAAAAAAATGAAAAAATAAAAAAATTGTAAATATATAAAAGGAACATTTGTTTCAATAATAAGGTAACATAAATTGACAATTTTATAAATGGTAACTAAGATTTATGATTTCAAATGTGTTTACATTTTTATATGAAAAAGGACTAGTATAATTTACAAAAAAATCATATAAAAGGTAAGTACAATTCAGTCTTATAAATAATTTATTATATTATTAAGGTTCAAGAATGTCAGTTATCTGATAGTATAGATGTAACTTTTTAATATTTGTTAATTTTTATATAATTATGAATTGTGAATTAATTTTATTTTAACAGAGAATGTATTCATTATGATATTATTAAGAAATAGGAAATATATTTGAGGTTTCAAGAATTTGCTCAACTGAATATTGAAATTTTGATTTTTCGAGGGCTTTTGTCAATAAATCAGTCAATTAGTTTTGTGGATTTACAGTTTTGAATTCTATAATTTTATTTTCAAATTCTACTAGAATTTTATAACATTTGATCATAAGTGCTCTGGCACGTTTTTGAGTGGCTCCTGAACAAATTCTTTGCATAGATATGTTATCCTCATTTATTTGTATGGATGTTTCTTGTTGATATATTTCTTTCATTAATAACCAAATTATTTTTAGATCAATGAATCATAAATAGCTATAATTTTGGTTGCTGTTGAAGCTTGCCATAATTGATTGTCTATGGACAGACCAGTTTATGAGATCACCATTACAGAATTTAAGATATCCAGATACAGATTTCCCCTTAGAAAGATTATTTGGGTCTATGACTTTGTCATTGACATCAGGTGCGTATGATGCATCTATGAATGCTTCTATATGTTCTCCTGAGGATTTATATGTTAAGAAATTGTGTTGAGTATTATTAATATATTTAAAGATTCTTTTTACATAGCTTTTTGTTTGTATTGTGGGATGTTGTTGAAATTTTGGTCGGTAATTTACTGCAAATACTATATCAGGTCGTGTTAGTCTAGAAAGATATAACAAAGTTCCTATCATTGCTCTATATTCCGTGACATTAGTTGAATTTTCATTATTATTAGTATTTATTCTTAAATTTGTTTTCATAGGTTTAGTGGAATATTTGGCTTCACAAGACCAAATTTATTTAATTTATTAATATACATATTTTGAGATAATTTAATTATTTTATTGTGTCTATCTCTTTTAATTTCAAAACCTACAAAGAAAATCGGTTCATTTATTATTTTCATTGTGAAATATTGTTCAAACTTTTTATTAATTTCATCAATTATATTGTCATTCTTTGTAATAAGTTCAGGTGAATAAGGGACTGTAGTTTCCAAAGTAATTCCCTGTTCCTGACAAAAGTTCAACATTCTAATATCTGTACATTCCTTTGCGTTATCAGTTCTTAATGTTCCTATTGGATATTCAGGCAATTTATTTTTTAATGAATTTACTATTATTTTAAAATTGTTAAATACATCATTTCATGATATTATTGGTATTACAAAAGTAAATTTTGAAAAATGATCTATAAATGTTAGTAAGTATTTTTGATTTTGAATCGATTGGGAAAATGGTCCCGTAATATCCGATGAAATTAATTGTAGTTTCCTATCAGGTTTTGTTCTAAAGTTATTATGTCCTAATCTACTACTATTAGTAATTTGACATATTTCACAATTTATGAACTTATTATGTTTAAATTTCAATGATGTCGGAATTCCCGTTGATAGTTGTGGAATACCTTGTCGTGAGAGATATTCTCACCAGAAGGAAATTCTACAGAATTTAAGCGTGTTCAGCCACTTCATACGAAAGTATGGGCAAGCCAAAACCAAACCGAACACTGGCGATTTTAGAGCTGGTTCTGTGAGTTTTTATACCGGTTTTGGCTGGTGCACACAAACACACGTACGTGGTAAAATACGTACGTTGTTTAAGTACGGCCAGGTCGCATCATCCCCTACTATCGTAGGTGGCGGCTGGCCGGTTCGTGTACGAATCGTGACATTGATTGATGGATGACGTCACGATTCGTACTCGTACATT
>WOFM01000192.1:0-89784 GCA_011428145.1 Ericerus pela | reverse complement strand
GATTGAAAAACAGTAGAAAAGTACAGTTGGCGTTGTGGGTAAAGAAACGGCGAGTTCCCCACTATGACCTAACAATGTGTACAGGAATAAGATTATGAATGTTACATATTGAGAGTTCAGTGTTGCCAGGTAGTGTATGAGATATATGAGAGTTATATGGACTCTGTCCAACACCCCCTAAACTCTTATAGATGAGTATAATTAAAAAAAATTATGTGTATATAAAAAAAATGAAAAAATAAAAAAATTGTAAATATATAAAAGGAACATTTGTTTCAATAATAAGGTAACATAAATTGACAATTTTATAAATGGTAACTAAGATTTATGATTTCAAATGTGTTTACATTTTTATATGAAAAAGGACTAGTATAATTTACAAAAAAATCATATAAAAGGTAAGTACAATTCAGTCTTATAAATAATTTATTATATTATTAAGGTTCAAGAATGTCAGTTATCTGATAGTATAGATGTAACTTTTTAATATTTGTTAATTTTTATATAATTATGAATTGTGAATTAATTTTATTTTAACAGAGAATGTATTCATTATGATATTATTAAGAAATAGGAAATATATTTGAGGTTTCAAGAATTTGCTCAACTGAATATTGAAATTTTGATTTTTCGAGGGCTTTTGTCAATAAATCAGTCAATTAGTTTTGTGGATTTACAGTTTTGAATTCTATAATTTTATTTTCAAATTCTACTAGAATTTTATAACATTTGATCATAAGTGCTCTGGCACGTTTTTGAGTGGCTCCTGAACAAATTCTTTGCATAGATATGTTATCCTCATTTATTTGTATGGATGTTTCTTGTTGATATATTTCTTTCATTAATAACCAAATTATTTTTAGATCAATGAATCATAAATAGCTATAATTTTGGTTGCTGTTGAAGCTTGCCATAATTGATTGTCTATGGACAGACCAGTTTATGAGATCACCATTACAGAATTTAAGATATCCAGATACAGATTTCCCCTTAGAAAGATTATTTGGGTCTATGACTTTGTCATTGACATCAGGTGCGTATGATGCATCTATGAATGCTTCTATATGTTCTCCTGAGGATTTATATGTTAAGAAATTGTGTTGAGTATTATTAATATATTTAAAGATTCTTTTTACATAGCTTTTTGTTTGTATTGTGGGATGTTGTTGAAATTTTGGTCGGTAATTTACTGCAAATACTATATCAGGTCGTGTTAGTCTAGAAAGATATAACAAAGTTCCTATCATTGCTCTATATTCCGTGACATTAGTTGAATTTTCATTATTATTAGTATTTATTCTTAAATTTGTTTTCATAGGTTTAGTGGAATATTTGGCTTCACCAAGACCAAATTTATTTAATTTATTAATATACATATTTTGAGATAATTTAATTATTTTATTGTGTCTATCTCTTTTAATTTCAAAACCTACAAAGAAAATCGGTTCATTTATTATTTTCATTGTGAAATATTGTTCAAACTTTTTATTAATTTCATCAATTATATTGTCATTCTTTGTAATAAGTTCAGGTGAATAAGGGACTGTAGTTTCCAAAGTAATTCCCTGTTCCTGACAAAAGTTCAACATTCTAATATCTGTACATTCCTTTGCGTTATCAGTTCTTAATGTTCCTATTGGATATTCAGGCAATTTATTTTTTAATGAATTTACTATTATTTTAAAATTGTTAAATACATCATTTCATGATATTATTGGTATTACAAAAGTAAATTTTGAAAAATGATCTATAAATGTTAGTAAGTATTTTTGATTTTGAATCGATTGGGAAAATGGTCCCGTAATATCCGATGAAATTAATTGTAGTTTCCTATCAGGTTTTGTTCTAAAGTTATTATGTCCTAATCTACTACTATTAGTAATTTGACATATTTCACAATTTATGAACTTATTATGTTTAAATTTCAATGATGTCGGAATTCCCGTTGATAGTTGTGGAATACCTTGTCGTGAGAGATATTCTCACCAGAAGGAAATTCTACAGAATTTAAGCGTGTTCAGCCACTTCATACGAAAGTATGGGCAAGCCAAAACCAAACCGAACACTGGCGATTTTAGAGCTGGTTCTGTGAGTTTTTATACCGGTTTTGGCTGGTGCACACAAACACACGTACGTGGTAAAATACGTACGTTGTTTAAGTACGGCCAGGTCGCATCATCCCCTACTATCGTAGGTGGCGGCTGGCCGGTTCGTGTACGAATCGTGACATTGATTGATGGATGACGTCACGATTCGTACTCGTACATTATCTGCAAGTATTCGCAGGTAATTACGATCGAACGTAATTTCGTGTGTTCGTTTAACGTCGCAAGGACGATAAGTTGCCTGCCCTATGGGGCAGCGACTGTCGTCGGGGGTCCGAGCCCCTACACCTCATACCGATGAGTCCCCACAGCTACTCCCCCCCAGTTTTTGCGCCACAAAAACGACCAAAATTGCGCAAGGCCTGGGGGACGTGCGGGTTTACTTACGTTTTTGATCGGCCTCCCATTTGGCCAGAGCGCTGCCCACCGCGGCCCCGACGCACTCGTAGGATTCCCTACGGGCGTTTGCTCGGGCCAGGTAGTTGCTCCGGCTAGTTTCACCCCTGTGCCTCGACTTCGCATGTTTTGCGTGGGCGTAGGGATGATGGCGGGAGTGAGGGGGCAGCGGACGTTTGAACTCTGGCTTTCGGTGCATCGGGGAGTTGGTGTTCCCCGATGTCCATGCAGCCATCCTTGCTCGTTCGTTCGCAGCCCTCTCTGCCGTGAACAGGAAGCCCATCGCTTCCTTCTTCTCTTCGGGTTTCGGCTCCGGCTTCGGGGGTTCCGGAGTCGGAGTCGTCTCCTCCGGAGATCGAGGAGGAGAGATGACTGGCGGCAGTGGAGTGGTCATCTCCGCCAGTACATCAGCAACCGGAGGAGCTGTGTCCATCAACAGCTCCTCCTCTATCCTATCCAGCTCCGTTTTCGTTTTTGTCATCTGCTGAGTCTTTGACTTCTCAGCGGATGTCTTAGCGAAGTGGAAGCTGGCGGACATTGGGATAGGTATGCGTGACATTAGAACAGAATGGGTTGTAGTTAGGAGAAGGCACCAAAAATAAAGCTCAAGAGACGACCAAGTAAATCAGAAGTTCGAGAACTGCTGTTTTTACCTCATTTTTCGATTTACCTTTACAGTTATTTTTCTTTATTTTCGGATCTTCTTATCTACACGTAGAGGGGATAGCGCTTAAAATTCTCGGCCGTATATAAGTTTTCCGGTTAAGATCTGATCGGTTTAAGCAGAGTTATGCCTGAAATAAACTCAGTGAATATTATTTTCGAATTCTAAGTACAAAGGAATCTCCGTTTGTGACGTCACGTCATAGAGATTATCTTTGCGGTTAACGGTACTCGCACGTTGCAATGTTTTGTTTCCGTATTGCACGTGGATTTGTTTATTCCTGTCTTCTTCTTTTTGTTGGCATTCCTCGTTTGCTTATCTCCGGAGTTTCTTTGTCTCGCGGAGTTCCGATATTTCCCGTGTGTTTTTAGCGGGTTTCGACTTTTACTACGGATATTACTTTTCGGGAGTAAATTTTTATTTTTGTCGCTTTAGCCTCTCGGACGTGCGAGAAGGATGTGAATTTTTGCGTTTTTTCGTACCTGGAGGTCTACCTCTTTTACGTGGTTGTAAGGGGGCCTCAGGATCAAATGTTTTGGTGATCACATCGTCCGAAAATCTCACTGTTTTCTTGAGTTTTTCTTTATGTGAGGTGTTTTTCTCACTTTTTTCGACGGATTCTTCCGTTTTTGTTTCGGAATTCGTCTGTGTATTTTCGGGGTTCTCCATTTGTACCCTTCTAATTCTTTTATCGTCGCTTACCAAGTACGCAGGCTTCAATCTGTCGATTGAAATTGTTCTTGGTTCGCCTGCGATGAGTATCACAAAGTTTTTCTCATCTCGTGATACTACTTTATAAGGACCGGCGTATGGTTTCTCCAGCGCAGATCTCATTTTTTCGTCTCTAACAAATACGTGTGACGTATTGGCCAAGTGTTTCGAGACGTAAATCTTGGGCTGGCCATGACGAGCTGCCTGATTTAGGAAGTTGTTGGCATCATTTCTTATATTTTGTACCATTATTTCGGGGCTAACTTCTTTCGATTTTGTGAAGAAGTCCCCTGGAAGGCGTAGCTCTTCGCCGAACGCTAATTGCGCTGCAGAGTGACCTGTATCAGTTTGTAGGGCGGATCGAAGGCCTAAGAGGATGGTAGGGAGTACTTCTACCCATCTCTTTGTATCATGTGACATGATGGAGGCTTTGAGAGCTCTATGCCATCTCTCTATTTTGCCATTGGCTTGAGGATGGTAAGCTGTGGTATGACTGTGTTGAACACCAAGCTTATTTGCCAGCTCTTTAAAGAGCGAGCTCTCGAATTGGCGACCTTGGTCCGTGATTATGACTTCCGGTACGCCATACCTCGCAATCCAGGTATCGTATAACCTTGCAGCTACTGTTGGAGCTGACATCTCGTGAAGAGGGATTGCTTCCGGCCATCGTGTTGCCCTGTCTATTATCGTCAACAGGTATCTGTGTCCTTGGGATGGTGGCAATGGGCCTACCAGATCCATATGAACCGTTTTAAACCGCTGTGTTTGCTTGAATGATTTGAGGGGCGAGCGAGTGTGTCTTCCTACTTTGGATTCTTGACAGTTCAGGCAACTGCGAGCCCATTTGTTGCAGTCAGACTTCATTCGTGGCCATACAAATCTTTCTGAAATTAGTTTAGCACTACATTTTGGCCCAGCATGTGACAGGTTATGTACACTGTTGAAAGCCAACCTGCGATATTTTACCGGTAGAAATGGCCTATTCTTACCTGTACTGATGTCACATGTTAATAAAACATCAGTACCGGGAATTTTTCGCTGTCTCAATTTGAGGGTAGTATCATCGTTCGATAACAGCCCCTGCAATTCTGCATCCTTAAGCTGTGCTTTAGCTATTTCAGCATAAGGCAATTGGACAGGAACCGAGATAGCTTCGATTCTACTCAAGGCATCAGCTGGAGTGTTAAGTTCTCCACTTATATACTGAATGTCTGTAGTCAGTTGGCCAATATAGTCCAACTGTCGTGCTCTTCTCGGAGATGCCGGTTCTGCTTTTTGTGTGAAGGCATATGTTAGGGGTTTATGGTCAGTATACACAGAAAAACATCTACCCTCTAACTGGTGCCTGAAATGCTTCAACGCAGCAAAAATTCCGAGCAATTCCCTATCGTATGTGCTGTAATTCTTTTCTGTTTTTGAGAGCTTCCTCGAGAAGAAAGCTAGCGGTAATTTGATGTTGTTAGTGTCCAGTTGGTACAATGTTGCACCAATAGCAAAGTCTGATGCATCGGTACTTACGCATAACGGCAGACTTTCGTCTGGATGAGCCAACAGAGTTGCATTTGCCAGTGTTTCTTTGATATTTTCAAAGGCCTGTTCGGCTTCTTGGTTCCATTCGAGTGGAGTTTTATCTTTCTTTTTACTTGTCTTTATTAATGCAAACAGCTTACTTTGTTCGGCTGCTGCATTCTTCATGCAACGTCTGTAGAAATTCACCATCCCCAAGAAACGCCTAAGTTCTGCGACATTTGAGGGCTTCGGGAAGTTCAATATTGGCTCTACCTTGGTCTTCAAGGGGGAAATGCCTTCGGTCGAGACTTTGTAGCCGAGGAAGTCAATTTTGGTCTGTGCGTATAAGCTTTTGCCTACGTTGATAGTGAGTCCGGCTGCGTGTATACGCTGTACCACGGCTCTCACATTCTCCTCGTGCTGATGCTCACCGCCTTCTGAGCAAATGCAGATATCATCCAGGTATGCATATGCAAACGGCAATTCCCTAAACAGTCCATTGATAAATCGTTGGAAAGTTTGTGCTGAGTTGCGTAGTCCAAACGGCATTCGAAGGTATTCGAATAATCCAAAGGGGGTTATAACCGCTGTCTTTGGAACGTCCTGGTCGGCCATAGGAATTTGGTGGAATGCCCAGTTGATGTCTATTTTTGTGAACATCGTTTTACCCTTCATATTCGCATTGAAGTCCATTATGTTGGGGACTGGGTAGCGATCAGGAACTGTTATGGCGTTTAAGGCCCTGTAGTCGCCGACAATTCGCCACTCTCCACTTGCTTTCTTTGTCATGTGGATAGGAGAGCTCCATGAGCTTTTTGAGGGGCGACATACGCCCTCCTCAACGATGCGATGGAAGTACTCTCGTGCCGCTTTGAGTTTGTCGGGTAATAACCGTCGTGCTCTAGCATGGCAAGGCTGTCCTTTGGTTTCTATGTAGTGAACCGTGTCGTGTTTGTACGTAGGATGCCTGCGAATTGAGGGTTGAGTGACTCCAGGATAGTCTGACAGGATCCGTAAGAGTTGTCCGTCGACTTTAGTACAGCTGGATATGTTTGTGTCCAGTCTGTATGCTAGCGTTTTGCCTTCCACACTTTTATTTTCACTATTGATCAGTTTACCGTGTTTGAGGTTGATGATCAGGCCATAGTGTGCAAGAAAATCTGCACCCAGGATCGGGTTTGGAACATCTGCAACCGTGAAGGACCACGTCATATTTTTGCTGAGTCCGATGTCTACTTTGCTTGTCTCAAGTCCGTATGCTGGAAGGTTTTGACCATTCACAGTACGGAGATAGTATTTCGGAGGAAGTACTTTTTGGGTTTTATTTACTGGCAATATGCTCAGGTCTGCTCCCGAGTCAATTAAGTAACGTCTCCTGTTTGTCCTGTCCTTGATGAACAGGCGGCGTGAGTATTTTTCTGAGGGGTCTTCGGCCGCACAGATGGCCCCTCGTTCTAGTTTGACGCTTCCTTGTTAAAGGTTTTACCCCACCATCTGCACTTATTGTTGCATTTGGTGGCTTCAGCGCCAAACCTGTTATGAAAGAAGCAACTCTTATCATCCCAATTTCGAGACTGGGTTTTGGGAGATGATGTTCTAGGGGGAGTTGAACTCTGACCCCTGTTTCCAGAACTAGATCTGCGGTCTCTTGACCGGGACTGACGTCCTCTGCTGCTGTTGCTATTGTTGTTGCCTCTGCTTTTCGATCTTTGTCGCCAGCTGCTATTGGGTTTCGTCGAGCTTTGGCTTTTGTTCCTCTTTACTTCTTCGGTCAACTGAGCTATTTGTGCTCGAAGTTGAGCGAGTTCCCCAGTCTCTGCAGATACTGCGCTGACCACCGGCTTTGACCTTGTGTATTCGAGCGCATTGTCTGCGGATTTCGCAAGGAAGTCCAGGTCCGCGGATGTATTGATTACCGTGGAACCAACGGCGGCTAGGCACTGCACAACACTTTGTGGAAGTTGCTTGCAGAACTGATTGCCTATGACAGAAGGGGCTACGATATTGTCCGCCTTCTGTCTTAACTTCGCCATGAAGATTGAGGGTTTGTCGTCCCCTATCTTCATACCACCCATCACATCGTCTATTATTTCATTTTTTGTTTTCCCAAATACTTTTTTAATTTTCTTGACGAACCAGGCATACTTGTCTTCTTCTGTCGAAGGGCATTCCATAACGTCCGGAATGTGGCGGATTATCTGTGGGGGCATGCCTCCACAGATGTGTGTATACCGCTGGTTCAGAGTTATGTTCTCTGTTCTGAACCTGCCTTCTAATAGAGTCAACCATAATTCTACCTTGTTCGGTAGAAATTCCGGGATGTCTATCCTTCGTCTATAGAGATTAGGGTTCTGTCCTGGTTGCATTTGTAAAAGTTGCAAGATTTGGGCCAGGACTTCGGGTGTCAGCTGCGGCTGACTACTGCCTCCCTGTGATGGTTGCGGGTTTTCAGTTGGTGGTGGAACCATTACTGTGTCTTTTTGTTGACAAGCGTATTCCACAGTACTTCTGCTTTCCTTACTGGTCGAAAACACTGGCTCCTGTGTTTGTAGGACAGGTGTTTTCGGGTCGGAGCTTTGGCTTAAAGTCCGACCACTTCTCAACGTTTTAACTGCAAGATCTTCTTTATTTATTGCAGTTCCCAGTCGTGCTAATTCTGGGTGTTGAGGGCCTTCTTCTATATTTGCCAAATTCAAGGAGTGTCGAGTCGAAGTCGGGGGAGTTGGGGGATGAGTCCAACCTTCTTCCTCCAGGTCTACTGTCTTGTTTCTCTTTATTTATTTATTTTAAAGAGAGGGGTATAAATTCCCACTTCAGCAGACTCTTACTTCGACGACCAAAAGGTGTCTTAGTCTGGGTAAAAAAATATTTTTAATTTGCCGAGCAAGCGAGAATCTCGCCAGCGCTACTGCGCCAAGTTGAATTAGCGCCGAAGCGCCTAAGACTCCTCACGACGTGGCCGAAATCACGTCGGGGTCACCACTGTGGAATACCTTGTCGTGAGAGATATTCTCACCAGAAGGAAATTCTACAGAATTTAAGCGTGTTCAGCCACTTCATACGAAAGTATGGGCAAGCCAAAACCAAACCGAACACTGGCGATTTTAGAGCTGGTTCTGTGAGTTTTTATACCGGTTTTGGCTGGTGCACACAAACACACGTACGTGGTAAAATACGTACGTTGTTTAAGTACGGCCAGGTCGCATCATCCCCTACTATCGTAGGTGGCGGCTGGCCGGTTCGTGTACGAATCGTGACATTGATTGATGGATGACGTCACGATTCGTACTCGTACATTATCTGCAAGTATTCGCAGGTAATTACGATCGAACGTAATTTCGTGTGTTCGTTTAACGTCGCAAGGACGATAAGTTGCCTGCCCTATGGGGCGGCGACTGTCGTCGGGGGTCCGAGCCCCTACACCTCATACCGATGAGTCCCCACAATAGTTTTTGCAGTAATTTAAGATATTTCCCACTAATATGTTCCATTCTTGTATGCCATAGTAACTTTTGTTTCTCTATAGTATTATTGGTGAATGGTATTATTCGATTTTCATTATCATTATTTTGAGAATTTTCTATATTAGTATTTTCATCTAAATCATTTTCTAAAATTATTTCATTTTCATTAATTAAATTATTATTATTATTATTTTCATTTGTTTTTACATGATCTTGTGATATCATCTTTATCTATGACGTCTAATGACACCTCATAATCATCCCAATCTGTATCCTGTGAGTTTATATTCTGTTCAATGGTTTCCTCTATCTCATAATCATTCCAATCTGTATCTTGTGTATTTATATTTTCATTTTCTTCAATTTCTAATTCTATTTCATAATCATTCCATTCGTCATCTTTAGTGACTGGCATACAAATCCTATTTTTTTCATTCTTAACTAATTCATAATTTATCACAAAAACACCATCATTCTTGACAGCTGACATTAAAATTTTATTTGTTTCTATAAAGTAAATATTTGCTATGTTTTTTCCTTGATCTATAATTAGTATTTCTGTTTACGTAACTCTTATTCCCAACAAAATATCATATTTTAGTTCGGGTACAAAATGCATGTCCAATAAGTCGATTATTTGTTGTTCTTTAAATTTATTTTCTATTAAAATTGACATAGTCCCTTTATGAGTCACATATAAAAAGGCTCCTTTTAGGGCACACATTAATTTTATAGGTTGAACAAATTTTTTAATATTTTTCAATTTATTAATATCTGAAGTCAGGTGTACTTTGGATCCTCCATCCAATAACATATTATTAGTCAAGTTTCTATAATTGTTTTTTTTTTTTTTTTTAATTATTATTAACGTTTGTTAATTTGTCTATTAACCATCCATCATCATTTCTAAATCTCTTGACCATGAAACTCATTCTAATTGGTGGTTCTTGTTGCTTATTTGATTTTTTATTATTCGTATTTTGATTATTATTATTATTATTATTATTATTATTATTGTTGTTGGTAGTATTTGTATCTTTATTACTATTATTTTAATTTTTACTATTATGATTACCATTATTATTTGTATTATAATTCGTGTTTTGATTATTTTCAGGACAATTGGATTTTACATGACTTGATCTATTGCAATGAAAACATCTAATATTTGGATTTGTATTATCATTTTGGGAATCATATTGATGATTTGAAGAATTTGTATTTTGATTTTGCTGGTATGTATTATGGTAATTATTGTTATTATAGTTATTATTATTATTATTATTATTATTATCAGGATATTGTCTCCAATTTCTACTTTGGTATGGTTCATTACTCCAATTATTATTATTTCCATTACGATTATAATTTGTTTAATTACCATTATTATTATTCCTACAATTATTATTTTGATAATTGTATCTATTTTGATTATTATTATTATTTCTATATTCACGTAGTATTTGTATATCTCTTGTTTTTTGGTCAAAATTTTCTTTAAGGATTCTTTTTAAATTATTTAATGTCTTTTCTTCTTCTTTTAAATTTTCAAATTTCATTAAAGGAATTGTCTGTTCTTGTCCTAAGGCCATTAATAAATTTTCAAGTTCCAATTTTTCTGTTACCTCTTCTCCTGCATCTCTAACATCTTGTACAAGGGTACCCCATTTTGTTAAAGAAAACTCATATTTCCTTGAGGTTTGTATCTAAATTGTTGCCACTTTGATTTTGCCATATTTACCATAACTTTTGTTTTTACACTGTATATACTATCCAATTTTGTAAAAATTTCATCAACAGTTCTACATTCTCTGATTTCCCTTGCAATTGTATACAAAATTTGTTCCAAAATAAAAGCATTAGCATTATCCTGTCTTTTACAATATGCTTTGTATGTATCAGAGGGAATAAAATCCATTCTATTGAAATTATTTTTATAATATTCTAATCCTTTTGTGTTTGCAAAGATATCATAATATCCTGCACCATGTATTAAAGAAATTATTAAACGTTTTCAGTCTAAATAATTGTTTCCAGAAAATATTTTCCCTAAAGGTGCATTAATTTGCTTAACTTTTTCTTCATTTTTACTTACCTGGGTTTGTGACGAGTTTTCACCTAAATTTTGAAGCATTTTGATATCTTGATTTTGTAATATATCTTTAGAATCAATGATTGTTTTCAAATTTCAAAAAAAATTTATGAAAGGAAAGAGAAAAAGAATATTTATGACAAAAAAGATTGAAGAATTGATTCCTATTTGGAAGATGAAGAATCGTTTTAGAAATATCTAGAAATTATTTTTCTATTGTGTTTTAGTTTGAAAAAATACGTTGAATTTAAATTAGGCTGACAATAGAAACTGTGCAAGAAAATTCAATGAATGATTCTAGAATCCCATATTTATCTAACAAAGAAATTGAGCATGAAAAATAGATGATATTTTTTGCTTTGTTAAAGTGTTCAAAGTATGGCAATTTTTGACAATGATTTTTGTTTTGAGCATGAATATAATTTTAACTGAAATAACAGAGAATTTTATGAAAATTACGTTTTGAATATGAAGAATATGTTTTTTATAATGAGATTTGTTATATTTTATCATTAGTTTCATATACAAAAATCTATTTTTGAACTTTTCAATGTTTTCAGATGAGGAAATAGCTAATCCCAAAAAAAAATTCAGACAAATTTCAGTGAATTTAGTAACAATTTTATCCTTTTCAATTCTAATTAAGCCAGAGATTGTAATTTCAAAGGATTTGAGAGTAATGATACCATAAAAAGTTTGGAAGGATGGGAAATTAGTTACATCTATATCAATATCCTGTATTCTTTACCTTTCAAAATAATTAAACAGGGCTTCAAAGTTGTTCTCAGCAATAATCATCGAACTTAGTACGTTTGTGTTACAATTTGCTTCAAATCTCATTAGAATTTTGAAAAAGGTTGAGTAAAAAAGATAGAAAAAGGTTTGTTAATTTTGAATTTATGAGATCTGAGATTGACTGAGAAACAAACAAATCCCTTAAAAGTTTACATACACAATAATAAAATGCACATAAGATACACAAAATTAAATATATATATTACCAAGTTGATTTCTATGTTTGTGTTTCCATTGTTGTTGCAGCTTCTCATGTTGAAATTAAAGTTGACCACTGATGAAGATGAATTCCCACATTGAATTTAGCACGATGTTGAGCCCAGAAGAAAAAATGATGAAGTAGCTTGAAGATTTTCAGCACTCACCAAGATGTTAAATTTCACTTTCAGTCGTTAGTTTTTGTTTCAGCTTACTCAGTTTTCAATGTTCAGTCTCAGCAGCCTAAGTCGGGGTTGTGTATAAAAAGAAAATGATTAAAATTCTGCTGACTTATCAGCATTATACAACCTGTTTTTCTTGATCCTTCGTCACATTGATCATAAGCCGAGTTGATCTAGTTTCAATCTTTTCATCACGTTGAACCATTCAAATAATTGACATTCCAAAATTCAAATAGGAAAAAAATAGCAATCGCCAAATCATTCAACTCCCCGTCGAATATTCACGAATAAAATAATTAACACTTGAAAAAAAATTACCAGTATCACATCAATTTGACTGAGTTAACGTTTGAGAAAAAAACCACAAGAAAAAACCACATTCTGCTAACATGTGAGGATAATATTAAACCAAGGATCGTATTTTCGAGTGAAGAAATAAACGAGTTTACATTAACAATATTTAATGGATGATTGAACAATGATAGAATAGTACAGTTAGCGTTGTGGGTAAAGAAAAGGCGAGTTCCCCACTATGATGTAACAGTGTAAGATTATGAATGTTACATATTGAGAGCTCAGCGTTGTCGGGTAGTGTACTAGATATATAAGAGTTACATGGACTCTGTCCAATATCTAAAACAAAAAAATCCTATATTTGAATGGGAGAGTTCACCACCAAAGGTTTTGGTTGGTTGGCAGAACTAAGAAAAGAGTATATGGTAGGGCTTGTAACCACAACTATAACCAGAACAATAATCAGAAAAAATCAGTTTTTATTTATTTTCATGAAATATCAATATTTTTAATTATTATTTTCAAAAATTACTAATTATTTCCTGAAAAATTATTAATTATAGATAATTTGACATGGAGAAAATTTTTTATGTCTATTTTAACGCAAATTTTGTCTTAACCAATAACCAGTAACGACAACCAATAACCAGTAACGACAACCAATAACCAGAAAATTTGTTTTGTTTAACCAAAACAATAACTAGTAACCAAATAATTACACTTTCAACCAATAACCAGTAACTAGAAATCAAAATAGATTTCTATTGGTTCCTGTTGTAACGGAAATCCCATTTCATCTCATTCTTCATCATCATCATTATCATCATCATCATCATCATCATCATCATCATCATCATCATCACCACTATATATATGTGTCATACATTGTGAGGACTCTCCCGTATGAGGTATAGGGGCTCGGACCCCTCGACGACAGTTGCCGCCCCAAAGGGCAGGCAAACAATCCTCCTTGTGACGTTAAACACACAAAATACGTTTGATCGTAATTACCTGTATGTACTTGCAGGTAATATACGAGTACTGAATTGTGACACAATAGGATGATGTCACGATTCGTACACGAACCGGCCAGCCATCTCTTATCTTGATATGCAATGATGCGACCTGGCCACCCTCACCGACGTACGTATTATTTTACGTACATGTGTTTGTGTGCGTGCAAATAAGCCGTATATAAACCACCCGAACCATCTCTAAAATCGCCAGTGTTCGCCTTGGTTTTGGTTTACCCGTACTTATGTACGAAGTGGTTGAACACGCTTAAATTCTGTTGAATTTCCTTCTGGTGAGAATATCTCTCATGACAAGGTATTCCACAGTGGTGACCTCAACGTGATTTTTGGCTACGTCGTGAGGTGTTCTTAGGCGCGTTGCGCTTTTACAAAAATTTGGCGCAGTGCGCTAGCGAGAAACTTGCTTGCTTGGCAAAACACAAAAATTTTTTGCAGACAGACACCTTTTAAGTTGTCGAAGTAGAGTCTGCTGAAGTGGGAATTTATACCCCTCTCCTTAAAATATATAAACAAGGAGAAACCAGACAGTAGACCTGGAGGAAGAAGGTTGGACTCATCCCCCGACCCCCCCACAACTTCGACTCGACACTCTAAGAATTTACCAAATACTGAAGAAGGCCCTCAACACCCAGAATTAGCACGACTGGGAACTGCAATAAATAAAGAACAACTAGCAGTTAAAACATTGAGAAGAGGTCAAACTTTAAGCCAAAAACACCTGTCCTACAAACACAGGAGCCAGTATTTTCGACCAGCAAGGAAAGAAGTAGTTCTGTGGAATACGCTTGTCACCAGAAAGACATAGCAATGGTCCCACCACCAACCGAAAACCCACAACCATCGCAGGGAGGAAGTAGTCAGCCACAGCTGACACCCGAAGTCTTGGCGCAGATTATGCAACTTTTGCAATTGCAGCCAGGGCACAACCCCAAATTCTACAGACAGAGGATAGAGATCCCGGAATTTGTGCCCAACAAGGTAGACTTATGGTTGATTCTATTAGAAGGCAGGTTCAAGACCGAGAACATAACTCTGAACCAGCGGAATCTACACATCTGTGGAGGCATGCCCCCACAGATAATCCGCCACATTCCGGGCATCATGGAATGCCCTTCGACAGAAGATGATAAATATGCCTGGTTCGTCAAGAAGATCAAAAATGTATTCGGAAAAACAAAGAACAAAATTATTGATGATGTGATGGGTGGTATGAAGATGGGGGACGACAAACCCTCAATCTTCATGGCAAAATTGAGGCAGAAGGCAGATAACATAGTAGCCCCTTCTGTCATAGGCAATCAATTTTGCAAACAACTTCCCCAAAGTGTTGTGCAATGCCTAGCCGCCGTAGGTTCGAATGTCATAAACACATCCGCAGACTTGGACTTCCTTGCGAAATCCGCAGATAATTCGCTCGAATACACCAGGTCAAAGCCCGTGGTCAGTGCAGTATCTGCAGAGACTGGAGAGATCGCTCAACTTCGAGCTCAAATAGCTCAGTTGACTGATGAAGTAAAAAAGAACAAAGGCCAAAGCTCCACAAAATCCAATAGTAGCTGGCGACAAAGATCTAAAAGTAGAAGCAACAACAACAACAGTGGCAATAGCAAAAGACGACAGTCCCGGTCCAGAGACCGCAGATCTAGTTCCAGTAACAGGTGTCAGAGTTCAACTCCCCCGAGAACATCATCTCCCAAAAACCAGTCTCAAAATTGGGATGATAAAAGTTGCTTTTTCCATAACTGGTTTGGCGCAGAGGCCACCAAATGTAACAACAGATGCAGATTGTGGGGCAAATCCTATACCAAGGAGGCGTCAAACTAGAATGAGGGGCCATCTATGTGGCCCAAGACCCCTTGGAAAAATACTCATGCCGCCTGTTCATTAAGGACAGGACGAACAGGAGAAGGTACTTAATTGACTCGGGAGCAGACCTGAGCATACTGCCAGTCAACAAAACCCAAAAAGTACTCCCTCCAAAATACTATCTCCGTACTGTGAATGGTCAAAACCTTCCAGCTTACGGACTAGAAACCAGCAAAGTTGACATCGGACTCAAGAAAATCATGACGTGGTCCTTCACAGTTGCAGATGTTCCAAACCCGATCCTGGGTGCAGATTTCCTTGCAGATTTTGGCCTGATCATTGACCTCAAAAACGGCAAATTGATCGATAGTGAATCTAAACATTGTGTGGATGGCAAAACGCTAGATTACAGACTGGACACAAATATATCCAGCTGTACCAAAGTCGACGGACAACTCTTACGGATCCTGTCTGACTATCCTGGAGTCACTCAACCATCAATTCGCAGGCATCCTACCTATAAACATGACACTGTTCATTACATAGAGACTAAAGGACCGCCTTGCCATGCTAGAGCACGAAGGTTACTGCCTGACAAACTCAAAGCGGCACAAGAGTACTTCCATCGCATCGTCGAGGAGGGCGTATGTCGCCCCTCTAAAAGCTCATGGAGCTCCCCTATCCACATGACAAAAAAAGCAATTGGAGAGTGGTGAATTGTTGGAGACTACAGGGCCTTAAATGCCAAAACAGTTCCTGATCGCTACCCAGTCCCCAATATAATGGACTTCAACGCGAATATGAAGGGTAAAACGATGTTCACCAAAATAGACATCAACTGGGCATTCCACCAAATTCCTATGGCTGACCAGGACGTACCAAAGACAGCGGTTATAACCCCATTTGGACTATTCGAATACCTTCGAATGCCGTTTGGACTTCGCAACTCAGCACAAACTTTCCAGAGATTTATCAATAGACTGTTTAGGGGATTGCCAATTGCATATGCATACTTGGATGATATTTGCATTTGCTCTGAAGGCGGTGAGCATCAGCACGAGGAGAATGTAGAGCCGTAGTACAGCGTATACACGCTGCCGGGCTTACTATCAACGTAGGCAAAAGCTTATATGCACAGACCGAAATTGACTTCCTTGGCTACAAATTCTCAACCGAAGGCATTTCCCCATTGAAGACCAAAGTAGAGCCAATATTGAATTTCCCGAAGCCCTCAAATGTTGCTGAACTTAGGTGTTTCTTGGGGATGGTGAACTTCTATAGACGTTGCATGAAGAATGCAGCAGCCAAACAAAGTAAGCTGTTTGCATTAATTAAGACAAGCAAAAAGAAAGATAAGACTCCACTCGAATGGAATGAAAAGTCAAACAGGCCTTTGAGAAAATCAAAGAAACACTGGCAAATGCAACTCTATTGGCTCATCCAAACGAAAGTCTGCCATTATGCGTGAGTACCGATGCATCTGATTTTGCTATTGGTGCAACCCTGTACCAACTTGACAAAGACAACAAAAAGTTACCACTAGCTTTCTTCTCAAGGAAGCTCTCAAAAACAGAAAAGAATTATAGCACATACGATAGGGAATTGCTCGGAATTTTTGCTGCGTTGAAGCATTTCAGGCACCAATTAGAAGGTAGATGTTATTCTGTGTATACTGACCATAAACCCCTAACATATGCCTTCACACAAAAAGCAGAACCAGCATCGCCGAGAAGAGCACGACAATTAGACTATATTGGTCAATTGACTACCAACATTCAGTATATAAGTGGAGAACTTAACACTCCAGCTGAAGCCTTGAGTAGAATCGAAGCTATCTCGGCTCCTGTCCAATTACCTTATGCTGAAATAGCTAAAGCACAGCTTAAGGATACAGAATTGGAAGAGTTGTAATCGAACGATGATACCACTCTCAAATTGAGACAGCAAAAAATTCCTGGTACTGATGTTTTATTAACATGTGACGTCAGTACAGGTAAGAATAGGCCATTTCTACCAGTAAAATATCGCAGGTTGGCTTTCAACAGTGTACATAATCTGTCACATGCTGGGCCAAAATGTAGTGCTAATATGATTTTGGCAAGGTTTGTATGGCCACAAATGAAGTCTGACTGCAACAAATGGGCTCGCAGTTGCCTGAACTTTCAAGAATCCAAAGTAGGAAGACACACTTGCTCGCCCCTCAAATCCTTCAAACTAACAGAGTGGTTTAAAACAGTACATATGAACTTGGTAGGCCCATTGCCACCATCTCAAGGACACAGATACCTGTTGACGATAATAGACAGGGCAACACGATGGCCAGAAGCAATCCCTCTACACAAGATGTCAGCTCCTACAGTGGCTGCAAGGTTATACGATACCTGGATTGCGAGGTATAGCATACCAGAAGTCATAATTACGGACCAAGGTCGCCAATTTGAGAACTCGCTCTTTAAGGAGCTGTCCAATAAGCTTAGTGTTCAACACAGTCATACCACAGCTTACCATCCTCAAGCCAATGGCAAAATAGAGAGATGGCATAGAGCCCTCAAAGCCTCTATCATGTCCCATGATACCAAGAGATTGGTAGAAGTACTTCCTACCATCCTCTTAGGCCTTCAATCTGCCCTACAAACCGATACAGGCCATTCTGCAGCGCAATTAGCGTTTGGCAAAGAGCTACGCCTTCCAGGGGACTTCTTCACAAAATTGAAGGAAGTTAGCCCCGAAATTATGGTACAAAAAATAAGAAATGATGCCAACAATTTTCTTGACCAGGCAGCTCGCCATGGCCAGCCCAAGATTTACGACTCAAAACACTTGGCCAATACCTCACATGTATTGGTTACAGACAAAAAAATGAGATCTGCGCTGGAGAAACCATATGCTGGTCCTTACAAAGTAGTATCACGAGATGAGAAAAACTTTGTGATACTCATTGCAGGCGAACCTCGAACAATTTCAATTGACAGATTGAAGCCTGCATACATGGTAAGCGTCGACAAAAGAATAAAAAGGATACCAAGGGAGAACATAGAAAATATCCAGACAGATTCCCAAACAAATACAGAAGAATCTGTCAAAAAATGTGAAACAACAAATTCACAAATTGAGAAAACACCAAAAATAAAAAAGTCTGTGAAGTTTTTGGACGATGTTATTACCAAAACATTCGATCCCAAAGCCCCTATATGCCCACGAAAAAGAGGCAGGCCCTTAGGCAGTAAAAAACGCAAAAATTCCCATCCTTCTTGCATGTCTGAGAGGTTAATGCGAAGAAAATAAAATTTACTCCCGAAAAAGTAATATCCGCTACGTAAGTTGAAACCCACTAAAAAATATGCGATGAAAATCGGAACTCCGTGAGACAAAAGAAACTCCGGAGATAAGCAAACGAGGAATGCCAACAAAAAGAAAATGACAGGAATAAACAAATCCACGTGCGATACGGAAATAAACATCGCAACGTGCATTTACCGTTAAATACAAAGAAAATCTCAACGTTGTGACGTCACAAATGGAGATTCCTTTGTAATAAAATTCGAAAATAATATTCTATGAGTTTATTTCAGGCATAACTCTGCTTAAACCGATCAAAACTTAACTGGAAAACTTGCATACGGCCGAGAATTTTAAGCGCTATCCCCTCTACATGCTGATAAGAAGATGTGAAAATAATGAAACAAAACTGAAATGGTAAATCAAAAATAGCAGTAAATTCACCCATTTCAGAACTGTCTTAGCTCTCAGACATGTTTTCTGAATAATATTTTTGGCTCCACGTTTTCCTTACAACCATTCCAATGTCGCTACCAACCCGAATCTTCCACAACACGAGCAAGAACCTAGTAGTTCCGAAAGTTGCCAAGAATACTGGGCAAATTCTGGAACAGAAGTCAGAACTTGATCGAATTGAGGAGGAACTCCTGATGGCCACAGCACCAGCTGTGGAGAGTGTTCTCGTGGAGATGACGCCTCCGCTTCCACCGGTCATCTCTCCTCCCCAAACTCCACCGGAACCGACTCTGACGCCAGAGCCAAAGCCAACGGAGACCTGGGAACCGATGAGATTCCTATTCACGGTTGAGAGGGCAGCCAACAAAAAGGGGAAGATGGTTGCCTTGGCAGCGGGGAATTCAAACTCCCCGATGCTAAGGCAGCCACACTTCAAACATCCGCTGCCCCCTCACTCCCGCTGTCAACCCTACGCCTTCACCAAAAACCGACCACCAAGGCGTAGGGGAGAGGACAGCCAGGCAAACTACTTGGCCCAAGCACAGGCTCGTAAGGAATCTTACGAGTGTTTCGGGGCCGCAGTAGGTAGTGCCCTGGCGAAGTGGGAGGTTGATCAAAAATGGCATTAATCCCGCACATCCCCCCAGGCCTTGCGCATTTCGATCATTTTTGCGGCGCAAAAACTGGGGGGGGGAAGCTGTGGGGAATCTCCAGTATGAGGTATAGGGGCTTGGACCCCTCGACGACAGTTGCCGCCCCAAAGGGCAGGCAAACAATCCTCCTTGTGACGTTAAACACACAAAATACGTTTGATCATAATTACCTGTACGTACTTGCAGGTAATGTACGAGTACCGAATTGTGACACAATAGGATGATGTCATGATTCGTACACAAACCAGCCAGCCATCTCTTATCTCGATAGGGGATGATGCGACCTGGCTGCCCTCACCGACGTACGTATTATCTTACGTACGTGTGTTTGTGTGCGTGCAAATAAGCCGTATATAAACCACCTGAACCAGCTCTAAAATCGCCAGTGTTCACCTTGGTTTTGGCTTATCCGTACTTATGTACGAAGTGGTTGAACACGCTTAAATTCTGTTGAATTTCCTTCTGGTGAGAATATCTCTCACAACAAGTCCACATACATCATTCCACTACATTCACAAATCACTACCCCTACTTTTGGTTATCGCTAACGCTGTGCTTCGTCATCTAATACGATACCATATTTTATTCTCATATATGTTTTCAATCTGCATAACATATTCTTAGTTAATCTAAGTCTCGTGTTCTGTTTTGGTCCTTGTACTGCATACCTCACATCATGGTAGCTATCACTGCGGTAGAACACTAATTTGGAGACTTGGTAAATTTTTTTAAAATGCAGACTTAATTGAATTGATTTATTTGTTGTGCGAAAATTTTTCGTTGAATTTTTTGATGTGAAGTTACACAAATAGTAATCATGTCATCGAGTATATTTAGCTATTCAGCTTGAATTTTATTTTTTTTTTGAATTTCTTCAAAAAATTGAAAAACAAAATCAATTTTGCTCCTAATTCACTAACAGCCGATCCTGGAAGTCAACGAACAATAAATCCAGAAAGGATGGCCAAAGGATCCAGAGAACCGCCGATTGCAATCTTCCATTCCCATCATCAAAGACTCCTCAGAGAATCTACAACATCGAAGACCATCAACTTTTGGGCTAACTTTAGTCAAAACTCAAACAGAGACGACATCATTGTAATTGGAAATCTACAAATTCCAAAAATTCGCACAACATAAATCGACGAGAAAAATCATATGTAAAAGGTAATATACATTATAGTTAATCATTTTTGAGTTATTGAGGCCATAAAAATGTTTTTTTATACATATATAAGTCCCAATTTATAAATATTGAGGAAGGAAAAATAGGAAAATTTAAAATTGAAAGTGAAGAACTTAAAGAATTAGTTGAAAAATTTGAAGGAGAGAAAGTGATAAATTTAAAAATAGATACTTGTAATCTCCCTTTTTATACGTATTTTACAGGAGAAATTATATTGGAATCTTTCACCCTACATATTGAATCCCAGAACATAAAATCACTATAAAAAGCTAATAAACCCTTAGTAATTAAACAAGCGGATTATGAATATGATTTAGGAATAATTAACCCCGTAGTAATGAATATAAATATTAATTATCATAAAACATACATAGAGGACTGTGTACCAAAAAGTTATAATGAAATAAATACCTAAATGACGAGTTTAATTCTCTTGATGATATGAAGGTTTGGGAAGTGATGGATTATGATCATCAAAAGTTAATTGATACTAGATGGATCTTTACTATTAAATATGACAGATTTGGAAATCCTAAACCTAAACCTAAAGCTAGATTAGTTGCAAGAGGGTTTAAGGATAGAACAGAATATAATATTACAAAAACACATGGCCCTGTAGCCTCAATAAGTACAATAAGATGGTTGCTTTCCACAATTAATAAAAATAATTTGATACTCGTCCAGTATGACGTTAAAACTGCATACTTAAACTCCCCTATAATAAAACTAATATATGTGAGAAGACCTGAAGGTATAAATATAGGTTCAAATCAGGTTCTTGAATTAAAAAAAGTATATTTATGGATTGAGAACATCAAGTAAATCCTGGTATGATCTCTTAAATTCAAAAATTAAAGAAATGGAATTTATAAGGATGAAATCGGATAGATGCTTATATTTTATGAAAAATAATAATGATGTAACATATTTCTTGACCTACGTAGATGATTTATTAATAGCTTCTAATACACAGTTGTCCATAACAAAGATTAATGAGGAATTACAAAAAAGCTTTACAATAACAATTATTAAAAATCCAAGATTTTTTGTAGGATTAGAGATAAATCGATCAATTGAAAACAAATCCATAACATTAACACAATATAAACATAAAGAAAAAATGATAAAAAAATATGGAATTTCTGAAACAAAAGTTTCCAATACCCCAATGGAGAAAAGTTTGAAAATTGATAGAGTTGAAGGGGGAAAAGATGATACTGAATACACTGAATACAGGTCTATGATAGGGGGATTGCAATATTTGCCAGGCTTACTAGACTAGATATCCTTTTCCCTGTCAATTTTTTCTCACACTTTCAGAATTCATCAAATGACAATTTGAAAAACTATTTGTGAAGAATATTTAGGTATATATATTCTACAAAAAACTATTCTTTAACATACAAATCTGAAGGGGATGGGATACAAGCTTATATAGATGCTTCATATGCCCCTCAGGTAGACAAAAATACAATAAATATTAATAATTTGCAAAAGGGTAAGTCGATCTCTGGCTATATGTTATTTGCTAATGGTGATCTGATAGAGTGGAATTGTTCCAAACAGACAATCCATGCCTCATCGAGCACCGTTGCTGAAATTATAGCCATTTTTGACACCCTTGATATAATTAAAGTATTGCAATATATGCACCTAGAAATTTTTGGGGAAAAAATAACTGTTGATATAATGGAGGATAATGTATCAACGCAAAAAATATGTTCTGGAGGAAGCCAGAAAAAATTGAGAGCTTTGATGATCAAATGTTACTCAATTTTGGAAGCAATGGAGGAAAAAATAATTCACTTTAGGTCCGTAAGTTCTGAAAATCAGCTAGCAGACACTTTGACAAAATCCTTAGATAGAACAAAACTAGAAAATATAATCAAAATCCTTGAAAATACGAACATATACATATAATAATAAAACCGTTTATTTAAGAAAAATACCCATTCAAAATTACAAGTCGTCCCAAGTCCAATTTGAAGTCAAAACATGTCAAAATTATGAAAGAAAAAATACCCCTATATTATTATAAAAGAATACTTACCTAGCTTATGATAATTCGAGAAAATACTTGTCTCAAATAAATGCTCGCATCTTTGAGAATTCTAACAAAGAAAATGGCATCAAAATCAAGTAATTCAAAACCCTAAAAATTGAAGAAAAAAATCTCATCCAACTTTAAACCTAGAGTGAAAAATATACCTACGAATTCTCACACGCTCCAAAAAAGAAAATAGCGAACAATAAATATAATAAAGATAAAATTACTTCTTACAACTCATTACATTACCACAAACAAGATTAAAACTCTCGTCTTCTATTATCTTCATATGAATACAAGTAACGGCGCCTAAAACACAATAAAAAACCACAAAGATAATATCAACAAGTGATGTATATTATTCTTCCATTCCTTGCTTGCATGCATGCTATCTATAAGATAAAGAAAGGTAACGTTTAAAATCGCAGAAACCTTTTACTTTCAGCAATCGCGTTGATGAAAAATTCAAAACGGTAAAATTTCAAAGGGCTGTTGTAACAGAAATCCCACTTCATCTCATTCTTCATCATCATCACCACCACCATACATATATATGTCATACATCATTCCACTACATTCACAAATCACTACCCCTACTTTTGGTTATTGCTAATGATGTACTTCGCCATCTTATATGATACCATATTTTATTCTCATATATGTTTTTAGTCTGCATAATATATTCTTAGTGAATTAAAGTCTCGTGTTCTTTTTTGGTCCTCTTACTACATACCTCACATCAGTTCCCAATAACCACTAACCCCAAAAATGTTTTGGTTATAAACCCTAGTATATGGATGAGAAAATAGAAGTCAGAAAAGACTAAAATCAATTATCACTTTATTCATTCATCAAATTATCAAATTATCAAATTATTATTTTCCATTTCATCTCGTTTTCTCATCAAAGGAATATGAATTACAAAATTATCATTAAATTACAAAATTCTGAAATTTGGACAAAGGTTAGGATAAGGTCATTCATTAAGCCAAGGAAAATTTAATTCTGATTTTTCTGAATTCAAAATAGCAAAATAATTTTTTGTTTTAATCGATTAATTGATTGTTCCAAGTAATCGATTATTAACCAATCAATAATTACTTGAAATAATCGATTAATTGAGCATCACTATTCATCAGCCATGGAGTTAAGTGTTAATAAATCAAAGCCATAAAACAAATTCAGAATGGTGTTCATTTAATTATCAAGTTATTTGGTCATAGTATATTTTATTGGGTCCAGTGTTGCCAGATGTAAGGCTTCAGACGTAAATATACGGCTACTTTAATGTGAAACGGCTGTACGGCCGAAGGTTTGGCTGTACAGCAAAATGTACGGCTTTTGAACCTCGATAGGAAAAAAAACTGTTTTAAGGGAGAATAAGAAAAGTTGTAGCCTCATAGTTCTATGGCTCTCTAAACAGCTGATGAAAATTATTAATTCATTAATGATGGGAACATAGAAATTTCTGAGAAGTATGAACTTGGCTTGTTGTTATGATAGCTGCAGTTTTTCTAGATTTTAATGATTTTATTAATTTCTTTGTAATTTAAATTTTAAGTATTTTATTTACTGTTTTTAAATGTTTTGCTAATAGAACTTTCAAAGTAAATATTATTCATACTATCACTTGAATGGAGATCAGAGCAGAGTTTATTCTATTATGAAAAATTTCAAGCTTATTCCTTCCATTCCATATAATCACAGTTATCGCACGCAATTGTTGGAGAACCATTGATTGTAGAAAGCTGAAATTTTTTGGAATCATGTAAGTATGTTAGCTGAAGATTCTGTGAAGATTTGGTTGAATTTGTACATTTTATTCTCAATATATCGCTCAAATTTTGTTTGAATTATGTGATTCAAATAATATCAATTCAATCTACATTTAACTGGGGAACTTCAACGATATTTCAAGAATAAAACGTATGAATTTAGCCAAATTTTCAAAAATTTTCAGCTAACATCTGTCAATAACTCAGTAAAATTTCAGCTCTTTATGATTACGGGTTCTCTCACAATTGTATTCAATGTTTTTTGTTTTTTTTTTCAAGGCTGCGAACTGATTTTTTTCATTAAGATACTGAATGGAAGGGAAACATGTGAATTAGGGAAAAAATGTCAAAACCAAATCCAAAGTCATGTCATACCTCATATTATCTCTAAAAAAAGTTAAGAAAAAGTCAACCCTGTAAGATGTACGGCTCAGGATAGTCATATGGCCTTTCAAAGGTTTGTGTACAGCTATCATACTCTCAAAATCTGGCAACACTGATTGGGTCACAATCTGTTCAGTATATCATGTCATGTTAATCTTCAGTTCATGGTAGTAATTTCTTAACTAATTCTCACAAGTTGTGAACATCTGCTAGCACTCTCCCAAACAATTATCTGTAATTTTTCTGTAAATGTCACTATACTTATACAGAATCTGTACAGATAATCAATGATCAAACACACCCACAGTCAAAGTGGTGAAGATCCGTTTTTAATAGCAGGAGCTAGAAGGTACCTATGTGTATTAGGATGATAATTGTGATGAACTGCTATGTTGTGTCAGTATTTATATTCAGTGGAAATCGCTTAAGGGAACACTTACTACTATGAATCACAGTTTATAACGTCCATTTTTCGTGGTCCCGGCGGAAAGCCATTAGAATATAGGTAACAAAATATCGCTTACAGCGAATTTATTTAAAATGAATTATCACCTATAGCGATCAAAATTTTCAAAAACATCGTCATTTTTAACCAGTTTCAACGAATTCTCTTTTTTTTTTTCACGTACGTACATACCAGCACAAGCTTGACCATTTATTTAGCTTACAGTCTGTATAATTTTGTCGCAGTGAAAGGCAATTAATTTTTTTTGTAGTTTCGGATTGCAGTAGGCCAGTAATTTTTTGTTTATTTATTGTCACGTCGGCAAATTACACTCAAAGAAAAGTTCGGAACAGTGTGCAGGCTGGAAAATGGGGAGAGTAATTTGGCCATTGCAAAAAAGTTTTCTGCCCCCTGTTCTATCATATCCACCATATGAAAGAACAGCGAGGTGATCAAGAGGGAGTTTAAAAATAAACCATATGATTCCAAACGACTTTGGTCATGTTTTAATAAACGGCTTTAAGATGCCCTGTTAATATGGTTCAAGCAGCAAGGGTCTCATCACACTCTTATCAGTGGCCTATTTTACAAGAGAAGGCTAACCTGTTAGCCAAATACATGAATTCAGAGGATTTCAAGTGTTCAGCACCCTGGGTGCAGCGATTTAGATAACGGAACGACATTGTTTTGGGAAAAATTTTTGGCGAATCGCCAGCAGTTGATACTGAAGTAACCAGTAAATGGTTAAGTGTGAATTGGCCTTCTATTCGAGCTGGTTATGCTGATAATGATATTTTCAATGTTAATGATTATGCTGATAACGCAAAGGCATAGATGACTTCTGTTCTTTTTGAAAAAACTCTTGTCACATGGGACAGTGAATTATGGCGCCAAAAATGAAAAATTATGCTATTGGTTGATAACTGCCCTCCCCACCATACTTTGCAAAACTTAAAATTCATCAATCTCGTTTTTTTGTCAGCCAACACAATTTTTATGTTACAGCCTATGGATCTAGGAGTTATACGAAATTTGAAATCCCATTATCAGAAATTACTAGTCTTAAAAATTATACAAGACAGTGAGCAGAACATTGATAATAAGATTACAATTTTGGAAGCAATTTTGATGATTCATCAAGCATGGGCCAAGGTATCTGCTGATGTAATTGTCAATTGTTTGAAGCATGGAGGTTTCCTACCACTGGCTTTGACCAAAACTGTATTCACTACCATTCATGCACAAGATGACGAGCCACAGCTATTGAGTCTTGACTTTATTGGGGTTGATGATGGTCTTATTATTTCTGAGGATCCAACTGATGAAGAAATTGTCACATCAGTTACCACCCAACCTGATGACAAAGTAGAAAATGAAGATCAAGATGAAGAAGAATTTGTAATACTCTCTATTGCTCAAGTCCAAGGTGCCATGCATACCCTAAATTTGTTTTTTATGACAAAGGCCCATATTCACAAACATCACTTTAATCTTCCTTCACTTAAACTTCACTTAAAAATGACTTTTGACACAATTTTTTATTTAAGAATATGGTAACATTTTATTTTTACATTGGAACTCTCATAAGAGATACAATGTTCCGATATTTTTAAGTACAAAATTGTGCAAAAAACATTTTCAAAGTGAAGTTTAAGTGAAGGGAGGTTAAAGTGACGTTTGTGAATATGGGCCAAAGACTTATACAACAGTTGATGAAGAAGCTGCCATTAAAACTTTAGGTAGGTTAGTTGATAGGCAGTTTGCCTCCTCCTTGAATGAAAAACAAAAGTTTATTAACAATTTTTTTAAGCCCCCCAGTGACTTTTCATGTTGTAAATATTATATGTCCGTGTATGAGAAAAAGGCGTAATTTAATGTTATGTTGTAATGGCTAGGTAAATGTACAATGTTTTCATGTTATGTACTGTTTCAATAAATAAATGCTACGCACATAGTAATTTAATGGAATTTTCAGTAGAGGGGGAAATAACATTTTTATCTCATTGGTGAGTTTATGTATGTACTACAGTGATTTCAACGAATTTTTCAAAATCAAATTGGTAGCATTAGCACAGTTCACAACGAACAGTTTATTATACCTGGTGAGAAGTACGAGATTTTTGACGTCAAAATAAAACTTATTTTAAACTCATAATAACAACACAAATATGATGACATCATGCAGAATGGAAAACACAAGTTCAGACAATATAATATCCGAAGTCAAATTTATTGTGAAGACAAAAATATACCTATGACAGTAATCAAATTAAATTTTCTTTCAGACAATTATTTTAATATTTCGTAAAGTTTTTATTACAGAGCCGACAGTTACATGATTCGATATTCTATATAAGATGACATGATTTTATTTGCTTGATTGACGACTCAAGATGAATATGGCAAAACATGGAATTCAATAGACAGTAAAAACCCAACAGATAAAAAGCATGCAGCCAACATCTTTTTGCTTTATCGCTTTTTACTCTGCGCCTCGCTTATTTTATGCCAATGCTTATGATTTTTATCTATATACGCTTACATGTATGATGACTAAATGCAGACAATAAGTGGAGAAACCCTGCCAACAAGAAAAGGCTTCCTTGTAAGACAAACACTGTTTTTCAAACACTCTTGTTTCAGCGATACTCGGTACTAGGTTTGTTTTACAAGTTGTCCTACTTGTGTAGGAGGATAGTAATAAGTCCAAGTTTCAAGTTGTACGATAAAATCCTCGCGTAGGTAATTTAATAGAAGGTACCATCTTCAGATGTAGATAACAACTTTGAACCTACATCTACCTTTGCAGACACTAGGATGGTAGTTGAACTTAGGCTAGGTTAATTTGAAGACAAAGTCAATTAGGAATTATCCTTGGTGTTACGAAGGGTCAGTAGTGACAATCAAAGTTTTTTCTAATATGTCAATTTCATATTGTATTTCAAGGCGATCTTTTTTTAGAACACCTGTGGGTGATGTTATCAGTCAACAATACAATCAGATGGAGTTCTTCACATCAGTTAGGAGGGAAATTTGAAAAACCTGCAATTCCAAAATCATTAAAGGTTGTCTCTAGTTCTCCTCTGAACATTATATTCATCTTATTGACATATAACAAAGTATATGGAACAAATGAAGCATTACCTAACATCATTAAAAAAACACGAGAAAATCAAAAAAAAAAAATCTGAAAAGGATACCTTGAACATCCATTTTTGTTTCTATATACTTAGGGCCAGTTCTTCAGTATTTAGTTAAGAAATTTTACTGTCCAGTAGCGCTAAAACCATATTTAACTCTTAGTGCTATTTGCTGGTTAAAATAACTAAGATCTTAATTAATGATATTTATAATTCTGTTAGCATATGCCCATGACATATTGCTGGCAGGTAATTATTAAAAATCAATCGAATAATTATCATTTATGATAATGATGATGATGGTTGAGATGTTTGTCAAATTTTGGATCATCTGTTGGGTTTCTCTTTAGCAATATGTCCCTGGGTAATACTCATAATAGTAATACCAATGTTTGATAGATGATAAAAAGATGTCTATCTATTCTGGACCAGGGACTAGCCAGGATTTCTTTGCAGGAGTTGTATAAAGTTATTTGATGACCTTTTTTTGATGTGTAAACATCTTAGTGCTTGGTTTCCCATAGAGGCTAAATAAGAACTACAATTGTTAGATTTACAAAACTCGTAACTCTTACAATTGTAACTCTTGCTTTGTGTGTTATATGACATGTAAGTGTGTGTGTGCATGCGTGCACAACGCACATGTTCACAATTGCACTATTATGTTTACACATCAATTCTTCATGAGTACAGCCCTAGTGGAACTCAATTTTTTTTATGTGTAAACGTCTTAGCATTCAGTCTTTGGTAGGGGTCAAATGAGAATTATGACTGTCAGATTCAAATAACTGTAACTCTCCTTTGTGTGTGTTATGACATGTTGACGTGTGATTGTGAGCATGTGCAACGCATTACACATGTACACAACTACTCTATTATCATGTTTACATATCAATCCTTCATAAGTAAAGCCATAGAGCTCCAGTGGAACTCACATCATTTTCTTTGCTTGTCACTTGAAATTTAGCATCTAAGGAACCTGTTGTAACATATTCATTTCCAACATTTTTTCCAAATTTTAGAAGTTACAAGTAAAAAAATAAATTAAAATTACATCATAGGATGGGCAATCACCCTCTTTCCCCCTTAGCTACACCCTTATTCAGGATAAAAGCTATTTTTTCAAGTATGATACATCCTGCCTCAAACCTTAGAAATACAACAACCTGATCCAGGAAGATCTAATAATCCTTTATAAAGATTTTACTAATCAATTGATAAGATTAATTAAAAATTTTAATTCAAGTGAATTCGGGCTAACTCAGGTTTTTGCATATAGACTCGATCAGGTAAATGTGATGTAAAATATTAAACTTGTTTTACATTTAACTTGAGCTTAGAGTAACCCATCAGTGCAAGTCAACTGGAGCATGTAAATCCACCTGTATGTGAAAGGACAGTTAAAATTAATAAAATTGGTTTAATCAAGCAACATCAGTCGTTTTTCTAAGATTGATGTTTTTCACGAAAAATATGATGCAACGAAATACCAATGTATTAGGACACAAACACCTGTATTCTAGAATGATACTTAATTAAAGATTCGCTACTTAAGGAATACTTCATCTTTAACTTCCATATATAAGTGATAAATATAAGATAAACCTGGTTGAACAAGTACTCAAATCTTACTTAATGTTAAGAAACATTCCAGAATATGGGTGATTTGTGATTTATCAACTGGAAAGAGAAAGGAAGAATGGAATATTAAGGCGTTTGTTCATTCAATCTAGTCTGATGAGCGGTGAAGTGGGATTTCACAAGAGCCCATGATTATTAGGGACTCGGCATTTAAAAAAAAAAAAAGAGAAAAAAATCAGATTTTTATGAAAAACCTTAAAATAATTTTTTCACTCGCGAAATAGGCTTTCTCAGTATTGTAGAATCCCTCCATCAGATAAATTATAGGTACTACATCTGAACATAGATACAATTTTTAATTTTTCAGGGGTCCCATAAATTTTTATTTCCTCCAGCCTAAATTTCTTCTCTACGGCCCTACTCCTAGTTCAAGGATTTTCTTTCCAGTGGTCATGATTTGAGAGAGAACATTCCATATACAGTTCACAGTAGTTTTTTTTCTGCTAAAGCTGTTTTAGAACTTATGATACACATGTATAGCAGTATACCTAACTACATTATGGTAGATTTTTAACCTAAGCTTCGTTTTAAAACCCCGTAGATATAGACTGCAACGTAAATTTTTATACTTACACTTGTGTATGAGTGATTGCATCGCGAGTGTCAAATCTATCATATTGTCATTGTCATTTCCACCAAGACTCATGTAAAAAAAGTTGCATAATCTTTCTTTTCGTTTTTTTTTTTACTTTCAAGTTATTTAGAATTTCTTTACAAAACAGGGATTGAGAAATAGAGACAGAAATGGAATTTTTTGGAAACAGAAACCATATTTTTTTGCGCTGGAAGCTAAAATAAATGGAAACACCAAAATTCTGATATGGAAACCGAATCAAAAAGAATTAACTCATTAGTTTCAAAACCAATAACGGAAATGTCATGGAAATCAAATGATGAATCATTTTCATTTCCATTTCTCACCAAATTAATTTTTGATGTGGGAGAAAAAATTTGAAAAAACATCAATATTTTTAAAAAATATCAATATTTTTAAAAAAATATCAATATTTTTAAAAAAATATCAATATTTTTGGGAAATATTAAAAAAATATCGATAATTTTTTTGAAATATCCAAAAAATATCGATATATTAACAAAATTTGGAAAATTGAAAAACAAGGAAAATGTTTTTTTAATGGAAATAGAAAGAGAATCTGAAATGGAAACTGAATGAAAAATTTTGGTAAAATCAGGAAATGTAACAGAAATTAAAATGATGGAAATGGAAACAAAAAATTACCAACTTTACAATAAATTTCAGAAACTCAACCAACGGAAACTAAATGAAAAAATGTAGCATTTCTCAATCCCTGCTGCAAAATACTGCTGAAATTTTACCAGACACCCTGTATACACACCCAATAATCATGCTGAAAATATATCTTCGTCCACTCACATTTTTTGACGTAGAGTCAGAGACATTTTTCGTACCACCACTGAAGTTATATCTTAGAAATACTGGCTACAGACACCAAAATAACATTTGAGCAAACACCAAAATTTCTGCGGAATATTGGTCTATCACAGCATCTCGAATATAAAGAAATTGCTCGACAATTGTCGATACTCAACTGACGGTTGAACAACCAAAACAACTAAAATTAAACATAGAAAAACGCTGCATTCGAGATACTGTCGGCTTCCAGCTATGTTTAATGCTGCATGATACAAAATGGTTTAAGGGTTCGGGTTTGAAATTTTTGGAGAAAAAGGTGGTTACGAAAAAAGACCAGTATTTTGTATTCACTTGCAATAATCTCTTCAAGTGTTGAAACTATTTACTAGTATGCAGCTAGTAGGTACATCGAATTTTCTACAAGCGAAATTGAATTTTTGAGCTTTTTGAATGTGTACTATTAAATCGTTGTCATACAATCCGTCATTTCACGATTATATGATTTTTGGCGAATCAACATCTTCAATGAAGATATTAATTTTCAATTCAACGGGGAACAGTTTTGAAGTTTACAAAGAATTTCAAGAAAAAATAGTAGTAACAAGAATTCAATTCTTCTATGCCGCCTGGAAAGAAAACAGGAAGATCAAGAAAATCGCCTAATATAATCTGATACTTATTAAATAAATCGAAAAAACTTAATAAAGAGAAAGACAGAAAAAAGGAAAAAAACAATTATCAAATTTATAACCCTTTTTGCGATTTTATTTAAATAAATAACGATCTTATAAAATTACTAAAAAATTTTAAAATGAAAAAAAAAAAAACTTATATTTACAAATTTAAAGAAATAGATTTACAAAATCGATTAAATTTTAATAAATTACAAATTATGAAAGCAAAATTAACCAAAAACATAAAATGTTTCATCTATTTTTACGAACAATTTTCAAACACTCGAATTCTACATAGAACATACGACATCAATAAAATCAATTTTGTAACTTACAGTAACAGTTTAATTTTGTGCACCAGGGAGACAAAAGAACGAGTTTCATTCGAATAACCAATCACTCGTGAAACTTTTCTCAACGTAAATATTGTTTTATGGAAGATTCAAAAGATTTAATTTATTTTGCATTTTAGATAAGATTTCTCAAAAGCAAGAGTAAATAAGGGTACTGATTAAACAAAAGAAAATAAAATATATCCTTGGTCGACCAAGGGTATTTTCAAAATTTAACTAGTCAAACATTAGGGAAAAAAACCAAGATTGTGTTTTATGAGATCATTATCAATCAAGAAATTAAATTTTGCTTTTCAGGTTACCTATACGGCAACTTAACCACGATTTCTTGAATAAGTGATGAATTAAATTCAACACAAATACGGTAATATACGTCATTAAATTGAAGTTAAGAATAATTAATGAGATGAACACTGAAAAATTTTATTTAATGCTATGAATTTGAAGAAACAAGTGAATTAGTTTTCTTTACTGAAAATTTGAGGTAAAAATAAAAACAAATCTGTAACAAGAAACGTAAAATCACATCGGAAATTGTATCCAATTTGACACGATTAGTTGCGGCAATCACACATTGAAATTAAAAAAAAAATTTCATCACTGTAAACTTTTCACTCTTTCCAACGCTGAAACAAGTACATAAGAAACCGTAGAATAAGCTAAGCAGCTACAACCCCGTAACTGTAAGTATAGTTATTTAACGAATTGAAAAATATATACATATGAAAGCCATGAAAAAGTCAGAATTAGTCCAAAACTACGAAAATTTGTCACTTTCAAACTTCGAATTGAGACAATTGACTGATACATGTCAACAAAACAATGATATACAGATACATTATCAATTATGAGATGAAAGAAAAATAGTTTCTTCTAGATTTTATTTTGTTTGTTTGTTTTTTGAACTCTAGTGCACACCCAACAATATAACCACTGTGGAATGATGTGAGAGAATTTACAATAAAAAAAGAAACTTCTGTGGTGTAAAACAACATAACAAAGTGAATAAATAAATATTATACAAGTAAATAAGTAACGAATTTCCATCTTCGATTAGAAATCTAAACAAAATTTTATACAATTTGTACAGACACATCGGCGACTAAACAAAATTGAAAAGGGGAAATAAAAATTAAACGTCAATGAATAAAATCATAACACAATAAACGAAAATATAAAGCCTATATTGTTTTCGAGAAAATAAATTACTCTAGGGTATGAGTTTTAAAAATTAAAGGCGAGAAAATAATTTACTATACATATCAAACAAAAACTTGTTCATAATTGAACATATTTGCTAATCATACGAACGATTTTGTAAGCATCTCGGGGAATCTAAAACGGGAAAATTTTTTCTCATCTATTTTATTATAATAATTTTTGAATGCTGAAGATTTGCTGATGTTCGTGAATCACGGAAAATAAAATTTACAATAATTGTCCGTCATCTATAAAAATAAATTAGCTAATGAGTTCGCTTGTCCGCAAATATTGATGTTTACATAAGTACAACAACGTTAACTCTATATACAAAAATCGAGACTTGATTGCTAATATTGCAGTAGGAATGAACTATGACGAAATGGTAATACATGCTACATATTTTACTATAATAAAACAAAAATAAAAATTTATGCTTCACTAAAAATGGTTCTCACCCGAGTGGATGCTTTCAGATGTAAGTAATGCGTTGGTACGAACGAGAAAACATACAAAATATTAAAAAATCAAAATCTGGAGAACATATGAGCTGCATATTTCAGAACACACAAATAAATTAGCACTCCTCTTTTTCAGTAAGAAATAAATACAAAACGGAGAGCTAATCAATAGCACAAAATCCGGCAACAAAACTGATAGATCTAATCAAAGAAAATTAAAAAGGGATTGATAACTGGCAATAGTGTATCTTTGGGGAATGTTTTATTGCACTTCGATCATGGATGATGGTCGACGAATGAAGGATACAATGAGAAAGTAAACTCATCAATTACAAAAAAATGAAATTCAAATGTATAATTTAAAAAATAAATAAATAAAGACAAAACGGTCGATAGTATCGCAGGGACAAACGAAATCGATTCAAAAATGGTAAAATACATTGACAGCATTTATTTACCGAAGATGTAAGTACTTTGGAACCACACATCTTTCAACTATTATTGCACAATAGCATAATAGACATAACAAAGTATTCCATATTTTCACGTAATAAAAACAATTACGCCTAATATATCAAATGAGGGTAAGAAGCACAAAATTAATCGATAGAATCGATACGGGAGCTGCTCTTCAATGAACAAAAGAGGAAAGCAAGCATATGTACCTTAATTTAGGAAGAACAGCAAAATTTGTTTTTACTGTTCAGAAGTAGAACTCTGGGACAATTTTCTTTCACTACTTTGGACTTTTAATCTAGATTTTTTGATGTGTAAACATCTTAGTGCTCGGTCTATGGTAGGGGAGAATTATGATCATAAATCGTACGAATTATGTCGTTGTTGTGTGCACGCACAACACGCATGCTCACAACCGCACTATTGGGATGTCCAGTGGTAGCGAAAAGCTAGTGCTTATCAAGTGCTATCACTTCTGAAAGGGTGTTCATGGAAATTGTTTACATCTTTTTACATGCTATTACCCATGAAAGAAAATATAAATATCTTCCTTCTGGATTTATTTTTTATACAAATGTCAATTTTACAACTTGCTAGTAACAATAATAAAATGGAATCATATTTTAGTCATCAAAAATTTCATTTCTTAAATTAGATATGTCCTTTCAAAAATATCTGTTGTATCGAATACACATGATCACCTTTTTAAAACTTTTAATTTTTGCCACCAGAGCAAAATTCTTTAGTAGTGGACTTCCCAATTATGTTTACACATTAATTCTTCTTGAGTATAGCCCCAGCAGAACTCACTTTTTTTTTGTTACAATTTACAGTTGTAGACTTGAATTAATATCATCCAATAAAGATATGTGTCATAGGTTGGCGGCTATTGATAGCCATTAAAAAACTATAGAAAAACTTTTATTTCCAATTATTGGAGAATAATTTTAATATTGCAGTTTAGAAGGACAAAATTTTATTTAAATGACACTTAATGGAAAAATCAATTTAAAGTAAAAGAGAAAAAAATGATAAAATATTTACTCATCGATGGGAGCTACAATACAATTATTCCAATCATGAAAAAAATTTCACATTAAAGAAAAAAAAGTTTTTTCTACATCTTCCACATCAATAAAAATTATTTAAATTCCTTAACTCCCATCCTTCATCAAAACGATCTTACTTTTCAATACCGAACTATTAGTAGAGAGTAATGGTAATTTTTTTCCAGAGAACAAGCTCTTCTCTAAAACGATTGAAACGAAAATAGGAGTCAACGGTCGATCGTTGAATTTTGTGTTGGTTAGAGAGATGCAATGAAAAGTCAATTCATGAGAAACGTTAGCTCAAGAAATGATTTCAATCGTCTAAATAATTCATTTCATCCATGCAACAGCACAAATAATCGATTTATGTAGAGATCTGCATCATGCATATGTTAACCATAATACAGTTTAGCAATCCCGGTTAATAAGAATTCATTAAAAAAAATTTAATGATTTAAAATATGGTAGTTAAAAACTACGAAAAACAGAAAGTTTCTGAGCCAGAGGCTGGTTGAAAATTACGGGTACAATAAATAAATAAATAAATACTTACGGTTGAAATTAAAAATCATTAAACCAACGAAAAGAGAGAAACGATTTTCAAATTGAAAAGAAAAAGCTGTAAGAAAATGAAAATTTGGAAGAGAAGAAAAAAATGTACAAACTTAAACTACAAAAAACTCACCACACTAAATTATACAAAAAGAAATAAGAATGGTCTTTTTGCATTTTCAGGATTATTAAAATCAACCTTTCGGCTAGTTCGAAACAAAATGAAGCTCACTTCAAATAAGGAACTTTTTTCACTTCAACTTTTCTTCTCATTTCAAAGCTTTCCGCATGTTTTCTCAATTTCTTACTGTTTTTAACACAAGACTACAAATCTTAACTTATATAATAGTCAGGTTGTTCTTGGTCTTTTTCAAAACGTTTCGCCTCTTCTTGCATGCTTTCTTTGATTTTGAGAATAGCTGCTGATTCGTTTTGATCCTGAAAATGAAAATGCAAGCTTACTAATAATGATTTCCGGTTGCCACTAAAGCTGAAATTCTAATATTAAAGCACCAAAAATGGGTATGAAAAATCAAGATAATATGACTAGCATTCAACTATTTTGATAACGGTGATGAACGAAGGGAACGTGACGGTGAACTGTACCGAGGGTATCAAAATTAGTTATTTACTCATATTTGTCACACCAATTTTTGTGGCAGGTAAGAGGACATGATACAACGAATGACAGGAAGTTAATAAAATGGGAAAACATTCACTCATCAATATAAATATACTGCCACGGCTAAACAGTCATACAGAAAAAATCACTCGAAAGATAGGAAAACAAATATTGAGAATGTTATAAGTACATCAAAAATTTTGAAAGTTATCTGTTCAATGATCAAGAAAAATGAACAAACTTAAATTAGAGTATAAAGTTGGTTATTCACTTCTGACTTGAGAACTTGATTCGAAACTAAAATAACTATTTTCTTACGACTACAAGCAACGCCAAAAATTATAAAAATATATACAATCATGTATACACATAGATAGTTTTATGGTTTTTTCCATACATAAAGAATATAGCTACGAATAATTAAGACGCTTTTTTGATTACTTCCAGATTTGCAGATATTTTTTTTTCAATTTTTACACACCGCATTCAAAATGTTTCTCATACTCTACTGTTACCAGAAACTCTTCTGATTAAGTCAAACTTTCAATTACGAAGGGATCTATTTTTGAATTTATTTTTGCAGATAATTTTAAAACACAAATATCAATATTTAAATTACTTATTTCACATTTCTGCCTCCATAAAATTAAATGCTTTATATCAAACGAGACAGTAGGCAGAACCGAAAAAATCACAAATAAACGTGCTGAATAGGAAAGGAAAAATGTAATTGGAAAATACTATGATCCAGATCTATCAAGTTAGAGTCACACCAAAACAATAATGTCTACAGATTAATATTTCAAGTACTTAACCCACAAAACCATTATATATATAAATGCGTTTTGGAAGAAATTAACGAAGTATCATATTTCAGCAAAGAAATAAAATCATGCATGCGAAAAGAGGTAACCTGATCAGCAAGAATTGGGGGGTTCATATACTTCTTCCGCATTCATTTTATTAAAATTGGAACAGGCTCTGTTCAAACATTTTATTTTCGAATGTTTATATTTTCGGAGAACGTTAGATATGATTTTTTTTCTTTCAAAGCCAGCAGTTATTTAATCATTGGTGCGCGCAGAAAAAAACAAAATAAAAAATAACAGGATCATTTATTAAAATTAAAACATACGATAAAAAGTTACGCATTCCAAAAAGCTTAAACCAAAGATAAAGGAACGTTTAATCTTAAACAGAAAAAAGACACTTCTCCGAAGCCTACTTAAGATGCTTAATGATCACAAGAAAATTAAATAAATAAATAAATAAACAAAAAAAAAAAAACGATTTAAAAGTACCTAACAAAAAACAAAGACGTTAAATAATTCAACTTTTTTTTAGACACATGTGAAAAAGGAAAAAATTATTAAAAAAGTCACAGCTAGCGAGAAAGAAAAAAAAATTTATAAAGATCGAGTATACATTATCAACGAAACAAAAAAATCATCTCCCGATATTCCAATATCTGACTCACGAATAAAGTGATGTATGAAAAACACAAACCGCGCACAACAAAAAGGGAAGAGACATGAAATTCTATGATTCATATCAAGGAATTTTTCCCAGAAAGATTGAAATAAAACGAAGAGTTGAAAAAGAAATATCACAAAATCAGTAGTTTTTTTTTTTGGTCAACTATGACAGAAGAGTTAATTATCAACGATTAATCAATAGGACAGAGTATAACATCGAATACACAGAATTTCATGCCAATTTTTACTGTTACAATCACATTGACAAAATAAACGAAAAGAAAACGCTAACAATACTTTCCCAGAAAATTTCCAGCGTAAGTTTTAACATACACAAAATATCATGAGAATAACTACATTAATGCTACCGTCGCGTCGATAACAATAAAACAAACGACATAACTATGATAAATACAAATTTTGGGAATCGACTGATCATTCTGATCGACAAAAGGAGAGACCCGAACTTAATTCATTTACTTTTGTTTCTATTTTGCAGATAGTGAAAAAAGTTCAAATAATTAACATACATACGCGTAACAAGCTGAACCTCAGTGAAAGACATCCAAACAAAAAAGTATACACATGAAATTTCGCCTAGATGAAAACTGAATTACTCATTTTCACGCTCGTTGATAGAAAATAATGAGTCAGAACTTGCGGCGAGGATGAAACCAGTGATTGATATGGAATTTTTGTTGGAACTCTAACTTCTCCCTATCCGAATTACAACAAAGATAACTCCTAGACAGTAATAAAACAGCAAGTTCATGAAATCGAGCATTAAATATAAGATTTCAAAGAAAACCAGAAAGAAATTATTAAAAAAACCAAATCTTTACGGCATAAATAATTTGATGGTATGAAAATTAGAGGAATGATCGCTAGTTAAGAGAAAATTAGAAAAAAAATATATATATATATCACAGGTACTAAAGGAACACTGTCAGGTCAAGAATGACATGAAATTCTCACACGTTCTGTGTACTTAAAAACATTCATTATATTCAAAATAAAATAATTCCATTTCATAAGAAATTGCATAATATATATACATACATACATACATACATACATACATATATATATATATATATAAAACCATATTGATAAGCATCGAGGAATGAACATATTCTTTAAGCAAAGTGAAATATATTTTTCGAACTCTATTCTTGGGTGTTTAGTAACGACATTTTGTGAAAAATAAACATGGGTATTTTTAAAATACAATCTGATACGTGCATTCGACGTCACAAGTCCAATTCGTATGTAAATTTGACACTAAAAGACAAGCTTTAGATAATTTTCAATATTTATTTTAATGAAAGAGTTAAAATGTTTGTAAAACGTTAAAGAAGTTATTTTCACTTTTCACACTTTAACACAGCTTCTTTCATCAAACAGATTCAATTCCTCAATTGAAAGAAACAAAATTAAAATTTTAAGAGTTAAGTGGGACAATGGAGTATTTTCATTTCATCAAAAGTAGGTTCCAATTCAGAAAAAAAAAGGGTGTCTACGTCAAACAGCGAAGTTCTTGAAAATAATTGCTCAGAATGAGTGTGATGCAAGTTCTGATCTAACCGGAGTCTTCGAAGAAGAGAAGAAAAGATAATCAATTTTACCCTACCAATCTTACACCTGAATTGACTCTAATCACTAATTTTTTAGAATGCAAGAATAATATTAAGGAATAAAATTAATGAGCATAATTTAGCGCACTATTTTGGAGAACAAAAAATTATAGTGGAGAAAACAAAGAAGAAAAAGAGGGGTTTCACTTATGTTTCGAAATATCCCTAAAAAAATTTGGTAAAGAACACCAGTAATTCATCATTCAATGAAAATGTAGAAAGAAATACGTATTTCTGAAAAACACTTTTTTCTTTAATCGGTTCACGTTTTCCTGTATTTTTAACAAAAATTTCCAAATTAATGTCAAATCCCCGGAACATTAATGCGGAATTTTTGGAAAGGATTTCCAATTTTTCATTGGACCTAAAAACAGCTGTCCGAGGTAAATCATTTGACTATTAAGATATTGCGAAGGATTAAGAATCTTATTAAAATGATGCAAGGAAAGATGAATCAACTTCATATTTTTGCTCACATTATTTGACATAAAAATTAAAAATTTTGTTATCTGTAAATAATGAGAAAATAAAACACATATGAGGGAAAAATATTATTAATTTGATCACATTTTCGCTACAAATTTCGATAAATAATATAGAAATTTAATTTTTCAGTTTTTTTTCATTTCTCTTCAGTCTTTTTTAGCGTTTAATCATTTTTGAATGCTAAAGCACCATTTTCCGGGATAGGTAGGTTGTGACTTACTAATGGGTTCGGAAAAAAATTTTTGTACTATCATTCGCTAATTTTCTTGCGCAAAATATTCATTTTACATCAATTGAGTTCTAAATGTTCGGAATTTTTTGAAAAGAGTTGGTCACGATTCAAATAAATTTTAATGAAAAAAAGGTAATTTTATTTCTAAAGTAATTACGAAAAACAAGGCAGAAAAAATTCAATTTAATTTCTTTCAACACCCCAAAAACGTAAGCATTCATTAGGCGACATCACTCCTTGAAATGTTATTATTTCCGACGGAAACATCTTGCTCACATGAGCGAAAAAAATAATTGAGCAAAGGCTCATTTCGAGTCAACTTTTAATGCTCTTACTCAATGTTTAACAACATGGCTTTCAACAGATCAAAAACTACCAATATTAACTGCAATCCACCATGAAAAATTATGAAAAATAAAGGTGGTTATTTGGTCACTTCCATAATAAATTAAGGTGCGTACATACGATGCCAATTTACTGGTACCTCGCATCAAAATGGGGACGTTCATGGCGTCACTAATTAACGAGTTCTTCAATGAATTTATGATCGCCACACTTTGAGGCGATCCACAAGAGAATTAACGTCGTTTGAACTAAGCCTTAATTCTAAATAAAATGTCATAACATCAAAATCCAAAAATATGTACACCGCTAAAATTAAATGTACTGAAATAATCTTTTACACACGCCGTGAAAATAAACGATTTTTCAGCATACGTGTCGAACTGGACACTTCTTAATATTGAGTCGACGATACATCATCCTCAGGCTCAATCTTCGGAACAATAATCCCATGATTCGAGTAACTGTGATTATCCGATCGGTCAAATCCTACTGTCTCATTTATACTACCAGCATTATCAAAATTATTCAAAGACTCAAATTCTTCTTTTATCGATGAAATCGATAACACAGACGAAAACCGGGAATATGATGCTCGGTTATTTTCTTTTCTTTTACCTGATTTGACTCGTACTGCACTCAGAAACGGGTTATAACTAGAATTCTGGGAAATACTCACGTTTTCCGCTGGTCCCCCGAAACCACCAAGATTATACTCTGGCATGCCGCTACTATTATCTTCTCTGGGAGTGCCGGGCCCACCATTTGCAGGAGAATTTTTCATGCCGTCAAGGCCATCACCATTCATAACTGGACCCATTGAATTTGGAGCCATCGGTCCTAAAGGGCCAGCATCGGGACCGCTGCCCATTGGGAAATCCTAAACAGAAGATATAAAAAGTAACTCTTCCTTCTATAAACCCAAGAGTAAAAGATTCTATATCTTCGACAACTTACGTTTCCGATATTTCCTCCAGCAACGGGCTTCATCAGAGTGTACATATTATCACCACCTGAATGAGACGAATCTATGATACAAAATGAACTTATGATCTGCTGGTAATTTTACTTGGACGATAAATACTTCAGCAGAGTATACAGATAGGTTACGGGTAATTTTTACAGCAGAACACGAGATCGTGTTCGGGATCAAGTATCAATATAAATTATATAAATAATATTATGCTTCATTCTATTCTTTCGAGTAGCACAACGAAAGATTACTTGTAATACATTATATACCTTGTGGACTAGGCATTATAGGCGTTCCAGGTCCTGGGGGTCCAGCTGAACCAGGAGGTCCCTGTCAAAAATAAACATTTTAATGACGCAAGAAACATTCATAAAGTACAATAATTTAAAAAATTAAAACAAATTTCAACTTACTCCGTAATTACCCGGCGACGATGATGAATAATTCATTGGCTAAAAAGCGATGTAAAAAACTATTGAAATCGAACATTTAATGTCTCAGTCGTAAGAACAGAATTTTACTCACCGTTGACGTAGTCGGCTGCCAACCGCCTGGTCGGCCAGCACTTGGTCCAGCCATAGACATGGGAGACATACCAGGAGTAGAACCAGGACCACCTGGTCCAGGTCCTAAATTGTTATTTGGTGGGGGACCTCGCATTGAACCAGGCCCATACGAGCCAGGACCCATTGGTCCCATTCCTCCAACACCACGGGGCGGATTCATACGCGGATTCATAGGACCCATTGGAGGAGGTCCTGAAACATTCATCATCAAGTTGAATAAATTTCGACAAATTAGTTTAAAAAAGGATAGACAAACAAGAAATGAAAAAAACATTCTTCTATGTAAATTGGTTTTCAATATTCAGCTAACGTGTAATGGAGATAACAGCTGAAATAATTTGCAAAGCGTGTTATTTTAGGGGCGATTGTGTGCAAGCAAGTTTAGTTAGACAACACAGTACACCGAATTATTTATAGTATTAGGAAGCTGCCACTTAAGTTCAAAAAAATAAAAAACCTTTACATGCAAAGATTGCTACAGCAAATTCAGAATATTTAAATATTATGAAAGATTAAGTTTTCATTGCTCCTTGGGTTCGAAGCATGAGGCGACAATGCAATAAAACACGCAGAATTTTCGACTCTTAACACAAAATACTAAGCAAGCATAAATTAAATTAAAGAATAAAAATTCGCTTTATTCGACTAAAAAGAGTACTAGTTGAAAATTTAGTTTGGAGCGCGTTCACAAGGGAAAATCTTGGTCAACTCTCGACACTTACAGTCGAGCTACCAGGGATCAAACCAGAAACTTCATATTTCACCAGCTGCAAAACTAGGTAGACGTAGTATTAAGCAGCTATGATGACAAATTCGGTAATAAGTGAAATTTTTCCTTATAGTTCAAATGACAGCAGAACCAGCTACAGTACCAGCGGTATGAGAAACAGGTAAAATTTAAATAAGCAAGGCGTAGGATACATTCAGGGAACAAATTCTCGACTTGAGGCGCCTCAACTGCTACTCAACTCGTTGCTGATGTTGAGAAGAAGCGAGAACTAAGTAGTTAGTGTTCATTGATATAGCGCTCAAAAGATTACATCATACTGAGAAATCGCCAGATGTGGAGCCACTAAGGATCAAAAAAGTGACTCCATATTTCAAGTATTTCAAAAGCAGCTAACATACCACACAGCTGCATTGCCGATGACAATAACTGACGGGAGTTCGCCATAAAGCTGTAGTCGCCACAATTACATTTCACGATCACTAAAATTTCAATTCGTTATTGACAATGTATCAATGAAAGCAATAAAATTAAAATTCGACCATTACAGCGGACGTAAGGATACGAAAATGGAATAAGATAGGGTTCTATCAACCCGGACTAACTAATAGGGGCAAGTTGAATTAGTAAATTACGGGATATATCATCAGCTAGACTGGGCCCTTTTCTCTGTGTTTAAAAATGTGACAATGAAATGCCTACTGTGCGTGAAATTAAAAATAAATGAAATATGCAAAAACGATTATATTGAAATCATTCTTAGACTTGAGAATAAAAATTTTTTAAAATATAAAAATAAAATTTAACAAGGAATTTGTACGTGCCTATAAATATACACCTGTATATGGCAGAAATATTATGGGCAAATTTTTTTTTACTGTTACATGAATTAGTGAGCATAGTAGACGCCACCACAGTATCGGCGGATGAATATTTCGGATGATGCGAGTGCTCCTGGCCTAAGCATGCCACTTGGTACGTCGACAACGTAGGGTGAATTCCCGGGGATGGGGTTTTGGCCCACCCACTTTGTCCCCCTCGCCGTTTTTGCCTTCAAAGTGGCATACTATGAACCGCCCCCATATTTACTCGAGAGATCTGATCGCCTATATAATGAGTAAACCTAATGTCTGAACTCATTTGTAACTGAAAACATGTCTAATCTAAAAATAATAATTTCGAAAAACATTTTTTAAAAAAACGGAGAACCTCACAGATCATTCTATAAAAATAAAGATGAATAAAAATGAAAAAAATTATTCAAAATTTCGGGCTGGGTGGGATTTGAACCTAGCACTAATAGAAAGATGAGCTGAATCTAGCACAACTGGAGTGGTGAGCTGCGCCGATTCCATAGTGCTGGAGCAGCTAAACAAAAGGAGAGAAACAAAAATGCAATATTATTATACCATTGGACATATTAATTTGCCCAAAATTATTTTCCAGAAGTATTTCCACCAAATGCAACTGTATATTTATAGGCTTGAGCAATATGTACAAAATTAAATTGAGCAATAACCAGTTATCAGAAAATGAAAACATAAAAAGAAATCAAATACAGTAGTTGGTCAAGGGTAAGTAACGCACTTGAAAGGGCAAAAATAACATTCGAATAGTTGAGGTGGCATCCACCTTGAATGCTTCATTTTATGAATTATAAAATATATTTACCATTGGCTGTGAATTGATACTCGATAGAGAATCAAAAATATCAAACAGACTAATTCATTTAAAAAATATTACATGAGATGGCTCTCAAATTTTAACTGAGAATGTTATAACTGTCATAAGTTATTCATCAACGTCCTGGAGATTTTTAAATATATAACTATAAGGGCCAAATACAAGAACGATGCTTAAGTAATTCTTAAGTTTTTCTCATTATCAATTATATCTATACATTTAATACATAAGATAAGTTGGCATTCTTTATCATTAATGTTCTCCCAATGTACTGAATGAAATGTTTCGAAATTCATACCACATATGAAGAATATCCTACAGGTGGTTTATAGACCACAAAAAATAAAATCCTTTCAGCAAACTGATGAAATAAGGTTTAAAGTTGTCTTGCATAAGTGACTATGGGTGGGTGCGAGTGTGAAATTAATCTTAACATTAGTGTCTGTGTATAAGTGCTATTGAAAATTACTTATGAAATGAATAACCAAACAAGAGGCGAAGCTATACATTCACCAACTGGTGACTTTGTTTATGTTAATGTCAGCAGATTCATTCCAGACATTCATTATTTTCCTATTGAAAGGAATAAGATAAAAAACTCTAACGCAGCAGCAACTCCGTAAGAAAAAGTAGGTTTCAAAAAATATAAAATTAGATATAGTCACTAAAAAGTTATCAACAGATTGTAATGAATATCTGTTCCTGTTGGTCCAAAATTAGGCATTTTATAGGCAAAACAAAAACAAAATGGTGTTAATGGAAGTACCGTGCGACCAATCCGCTCCAAAATTTGTAGCAAGTTATAATGTTTGTTACAAATTTTGTAGCTATTCTTCAAAAATTGATAATGTTATAGCCAAAACAAAAACGAAAATAGCTATACTGGAAGTACTGTACAACTGATCCACACTAAAATTTATATAAAGTTAAAATAAATCATATGAATTTTTGTTTCAAATTTTGTAGCTATTGGTTGAAAATTAGAAATTTTACAGCCCAAACAAAAATGAAAATAACTATACAGGAAATACCATATAACTGATCCACACCAAAATTTGTAGTAATTTATAATATATTATAATAAATATATGTTTTAAATTTTGTAGATATTGGTTGAAAATAAAAAATTTTATAGCCAAAACAAAAACAAAAATTGCCATACCATTAGATTTGGGAATTAAAAAATTAAATAAGTTAGGTTAAAAACAAGTTTTTACAAAATACGCTTTTATAATTTGAAGAAGAAAATAATGGCGAAAGAGAAAATAGAATTTCTTGCTTTATTTTCAAAGACAGAAACAAACAAAAATTGAAAAAACAACTGATAAAAGTGGATATAAGTGTATGTGTGCAAATGTCGCAACACGTGAAAGCAGTGCTGAAGTTGGTCATCCGGTGTACTACAACAAATTCAGTGATTAAAAAAGCGTATAAAAAAAGAAACTTGAAAATTTTCAGTTCTGAATTTTAACATTTTCAGTTGGGAATTTTTGATTTTCACCCCCCCTCCACAAAAAAAGAAGTGGTATATCACTGTTGTCTATTAAAATCTTTATTGAATGACAATAGTGATTCATGGCCTTCAAATTCTGAAATCATTAAATGGAATGTTTCAGTATATACGCCCAATTAAGTCATGTAAAGAAAAGTATTAAATATTGGTGCTTCATTTAACCTGTGCCTAAAGTCTTTTCTCAAGATTATTTCCACATTTTAAAAACAAGAAATACAATCAATTCATAAAAATTATCACAAACTGACAATAATGTACAAATACATCCACAAATGTATTTATAAGGGCATATTTTCTGAAGAAATAATACGGTTAAAAAAACGAGATGATCTTGAATTACAGAATGGTTTCTTACCCAATTAAGAAAACTTAGAAAATAAGTCAGATATATGGTGATATTACTGTCTAGCCCGTCTGTTAGACTGATACTTCAGTTTGTAAACATATATAGATATAACTTAGTTGAGATAAGTAATTCTCAAATCACTGTTGATTCTCAAGTATCACTCTGGCATTACGCATTAAATGATGGTTATAATCATTATAATATACACTCGAAGGTTGACACAACAAATTATTTGCAATAAATATAATCAATACATTGAAAATATGAAATAAATAACAAAAATAGTACCGAAACTAGCGCTAAAACGCTGTAGTGCACGCAACTGATATATTATATTTCTGTATAAATGACAACACTGAATGTCATATCTATACGAAGTATACTATTACTTATCAATGTAGTTTTCAACAGACTGACAGGCACTTCAAAATGAAATCAATTTCAATATCAAATTTTGTTTCTCATTTTCCTGCTTAACCCTGACATAAATACACGATCAATGTACTTAGGTTAAATAACAAATTAAAAAACACTGATTTTATTTCAGATTTTTTTCTTAGACGGCAGTCAACTATCGAATTTTGATTCAAGAGATTTCATTAGCTTTATTCTTTATGGCGAAAAATGCTGTTCTAAAAAGTTTTTTACGGCGCTATTCCATTAATATTCAAGTCGCATGTGCTTTTCATTAGTACATGTAGTCACGTGAGATAGGAATAGCCCCAATAAAAGTTTTTAGAACAACACTTTTTAACCATAAAGAATACGCCTACTAACAATAAGGTTTTATTAATCAACAACGCATTTTCATATGTAAATCTCGTTCTATTGATAAATCCAATTCCAAGTAAATTTTGAACAAATTCCATGAAATATTTAATTTATTCGGAGATTCATCTCCACATAATTCGAAACATTTCCTAATAGACTGATAGAAAAATCAGTCACACATTTTCCAAATGCCGCATACTAAAATGACACTCATTACTTTGAAAAACTTACACAATATATTGCGGTAAAAAATAACTGGTCAGACACACTACCTCGATGCAAATATTATTCTTGCATTCGGCTCTTAGACTCGGAGTCTATCAACTGAAATGAAATCGTTGCAAACATTTTATACACACACACAAACATATAGTCTATAAAGCTTTTTCGTTTTAAAACAAATGAACAAAGCCTCAAATAAAATGCTTAAATCTGAAGTGAAATTTGAGAAACGAAGAAAAATGATCGTTTATGAGCGTAGTCCAACTAAAATTTTCAAGTGAAAAACCAAGCTTCAGCAAACAAATGCAGACTAATGGAAGTACGTAGGAAGTAATAAAATTTATACAATAACATGAACCACAGTAATGAATGATTTCCCTCAACCACTCACTACATTCAGTAAGAAGATGATGACTGATGAGAAAACACAAACAGAACATTAGCAGGATAGACAAATAAGAATCCACCAAATCAACGCGAAATACTCAATAATAGTTGTGATTTGTGAATGTTTCTGATGGCCTGGTGGACTCTCCAACAAATAAATAAATAAATAAATAAATAATACGAAACGAAAAACAAAAAATTAATTCACGGAACTAAACGTGATCACATAATTATAACAAGCGAAATTTCAAAATTTACCGATCAACTAGCTCAAGCTTTCAGAGTGAATGTTTAGGAGACAGTGCACTTGTGCAAAAAATAATTTTAATATAAAAAGGAAAAACGCAAAGGTAATAAACAAATAAGTCCTACCTTGCCAACCTACATACTCTCCGCCTTCACCTATGGGAAGACAGAAAACAAGACTAAAATAAAAAATGCGTTAAAAAATTTACAAAAAATATTATGGTTATTGTGAAGGACGAAAGTCGCTCATTCGAGATAAAAAAATTTTGATCCAAGTTCTCCAATTCGTAAGAGTAAAGTCAAACACATGCACAATGTTTTCTAGCAAAAATCCATTATCATGCAAAAAACTTAAAGAAACCTGTGATTAGTATAAATGGCAGTTTTTCGTTATTTCGAAGATTTTTCTTATGAGTTGCATTTTATGTTACGTGAAATTTAAATCATCAGTTAGCGCTTTAGTTGGCAGATAATTAGAAAAACGCGTACACTCACCCTGTCTGGATGGATCAATGGCATTTGGCATCATAGGCTGCCCCGGAGGCTGAAAATAAGAAAATAATTGTTAATGAAGGATTCGGAAAAGAAAGCAAAAAGAAACAAAAATGAAACTCACTCCATTAAATTCACCACCCATCTGAGGCATGCGTACATTTGGCCCTCTCGGACCACCGGAATAACGAGGACCGCCCATAAATGGCTGTAAAAATAGAACAATCAAAAAACAAAACTTTATGACTGAAAGAAAGCATCAGTATTGTACATGATGCAAATCTTACAGGAAAGAATCCTGGCATTGGTGCGCCAGGCATTTCATTAGGGGGCATCTGACCGAGAGGACTAGGAGCAGGTCCAGCGTTCTAAAAAAAACAAAAATAAACGACAAAATAAGGAATACCGAAATAGAACTACTTCACAAAAAGATAGAAACTTACATGGGCCATACCATTCACACCAAATCCGGAATTTACAAATCCCTGAAAATCAGAATCATTGCACATACTTAAAAAGATAGAAGATGGAAAATACAAAAAAAAAATGATATAATATTTTGAATTTATCATTAAAAGTTACTAAAAACCCCTGTAAATACTAAAAACTGGACCACTTTTTTTTTCTTTCTTTTGATTTTAGTGCCAAAAGCGACGTAAGGAAACTGGACGGATATGAAAGAATTGAAAACGTTTTACTCATTGTCAAGAAAATTTATTTTTCCGTAAACTGTCGGGAGTGGTCCCCTAAAACATCATATTAAAATTCTCACCACCCAGTTGCTGAGCTAATTTTTTTAGGGGTGGGGATTGAACCTCCTTTAAATTGGGTTTTCAAGAAAATCTCAAAAACTATGAGACATGTGTAAAAATTCTTCAGACAAAACATTTTTTCAACTTAATTTACTAGAAATTTGAATCCAACCAAGACATTTATTCATCAAGTCGAATTTAAGCAAACAAAAAACACATTAAATACATTTACTGAACATAAATTTTTTTTCAACACGGTCACAGCTAAAATTATTAGTCAATAAGGCTGAAATTTAGTACGTAGTACTTTAAAAATTTGCATCTTTGACATTTATTCATTGAGTCATCGAGTCACACTTCCTCACACAAGACACTTGAAATATATTTACCGAATACATGAATTTTTTTTGAACGCAGTAAGTGCTATAACTATCAGTCAACAAAGCTGAAATTTAATTTGTAGTACATTCTATACCATAGATTTACCCTATCAAATTTGGTACAAACCCTGTACATTACATCCCATTTAGCGATTTAGTTTTGGCTATTTTTCCAGACTCTAGAAGCAGAAATATTCAACCTTTCAAGATCCAAGGGCCAAATTTCATAATTCTGACAAGCTCACGGGCCATAACAAAAATTTTTTAGACTGATTTATTCACACAAACCCTTAAATTTGTAACAGAGTTGAAAGGGTAAGAAATGTTACGGGACCTGAATGAACAAAAACATACAATTATTTACCTCCAAACTGTTCATGAGATACACATGAACACGGTTTGGTATTTTATAAATAAAAAAATTTATATATTTACCTCAAATTTGGAAGGCTGCAGGTTGAAGACAACTGCTATAAGGGGAGTAACATTCAACAATTTAAAAAAAATTTGTTACATAGATGGGTATTACAATGTTGAAGAAAGCTACTGATTTTAGTTTTGATTGTTCCATTTGTTCTGTAGTTATTAGTTATTTAGTCGGATTTGATAAAAATATTTAAGCTACTAACAGTTATTTAAATATCACGCACGAAGTACCAATATAGCACATGAATGTTAAAAGTTTTTCAACGTTTGTTCCGACTAAATCCTAAAAGATAAACAATCAAAACCAAAATGATTGAAGGACAGGAAGAGTGAAAATTTAAAAAAGTAAGAACCCTACAGACTGAAAATTCATGGAACAGAAACTGATTCTTGAGTGAACTAGTTGTTGTTCAAGGACGTACTTAGCTGTAAATGTTTTTTAGGTAGGAAGGAAAGAGGAGAGGAGAATATAATTGTAAAAAACACAAAACAAAACGTAGTTTTCCAGTGACACGTAATTGTCATGGTAAAAAAGAGCAGACTTCAAAAGTAAAAACTTTCAACGGTATTATTTCACTAATGTTGACTATATGTATCAATAAAAATTGAATGTAACTGAACATTAGCAATAAGATTCTTAAAATTTTATAGATCTGCTTTCTTTTGCCATGTTGAACAAAGCTATAGCTGTTAAGCTTTTTTAAATAGGGTAAAGAGGAGGGGAGAATCTAATCTTAAAAGAAATGGATGAATGAAATAAAGGTGAAAAAAGTAAAGACACTCACAGATAGAAGTTTCATGTGTAAGAAACCAAATTTTGAGAAAAGAATATTGTTTTTCAGTGACATAGCTTCAACATTGTTCTAGACAGAGGAGAGAGAAAGAGAAATCTAATTTTTCAAAATAAAAATTTGTGTAGGAGTGGAAATCAGGGTAAAAAATTGATTCTTGAATAAAAGATGTTGTTTCAAGTTTCTTTTAGGCTGGGGGAAGAGGAGGAAAGAATCTAATATTAAAAAAAAAAGTACGAGAGTGGAAAGAAGGGCAATAAAAATGAACGGGCCCACAGACGGAATATTCATGTCTTAGCTATAAAGTTTGTTCTTAAGCAGGCGAGAGAAACCAGTGAAATTTTTTAAGGAAGTTTGGAAGTGGGATCCTCAATGACAAATAAAAATGTTTCACTACTGTGGTGACTCTTAATTGGTGGTGAACATGAGCATGACACACCATGATTAATTGTGGCTCGTCATCATAGATGTATATGACAGCAAACTTCTTTTGGTCCAAAGTCACCACTTCATCTTGGTAGCTAATTTAATACACTTGGTGAAAACACACTGCTACCCATGCAGTCTTTTAGCTGCTATACAACACCAATCATTCCAAGCAGGCCTCGAGCAACCTGTCACACTAAATAAGATGAGGTCATCTTCTCAACTCTCCTCTGGAATTCCACTGTCAACCTAATGAGAAGCCATCAACTCTTCAGTGTTGATTTATAATTCTCACCGAAGATTGTATTGATACTAATGGAATTCACAGTTTGCTTTACCACCCTTATGCCCTCAGTACTCCAACAGCTATTGGTGATAACATATTGAGAAACATGGTGGTCAGCTGTCTTGAGTGTAGATTCATTCCATGGCTCAGAGTATGATGCCTTCATGGCATCCGTTTTCTTGGTAACTGACACTCCTTACTCAACTTGAGAGCCTCAGTGGTTTTGGTAACACTGCTCTTGTACTGAGCCTTGATAGTCCTTGTATCCAGCCAAGTCATGGTGGAACTGTCTTCAATGACTTATTCAGACCTAGTTGCCCCTCACTAGCACTGTTTGATCTCCACCTGCTACTTTGTGCCAAAAATGACACGATTAAGTTAGGCTGTAAAATACTGCCATATCCTCAATTCAATACTCCTACCTGGTTATGGCTTAAGCTGGGGATTAGCAATGAGGCACTGTCCTCAAACTACCTCATTCACCACAGCAGTTGCTGCCAATACCACTATCTTCTACCCACCAGCAAACCATAATAGTTCTGCACATCCAGCATTGAGTTTTTCAAACTATGCTCTTTTTACAGTGTTGAGTCTATTAAATTCCACTCTCCCTTCATCTGATACCTCAAAATTTTGCAATAGCAATAACTCTTTGTTGATTACTTCCAAACACAATTTGCTCAGCTCACTTGGCAATTGAGTTATTTCTGGCCAGAAGCTCCCATCACCATACACAACTACAGTGTTTATTTTACAATGAGTTTCCAACATGGAAACTCACAGGAGAAGAGTAGTGTTGCGACTCTTAATTGGTGGCAAACATGTGCCTGACACTCGCCAACCAACTGTGGCTTACTGTCATATACATATATACGTATTATGGCAAACTTCTTTTGGTTAATGGTCACCACTTCGCCTTGGTATCTAATTTAAATACACTTGACGCAAATACATTACTACATGCACATTATAGTGAGTGCACACATTGGTGCCCTACAAGTAATGATTTACATGACATGATTATGTAAGAAACTTCAGTGTGTGCAAGCTGTCATTCCACGCATAACTGTCAAAGAAGATTGTGGCTTCTCAGCTCCCTCTCCAATCATCTTTTTGAGAATCAATTAGAGTTTGTCACTCACAGAGGTAAGTTGAGTTCTCTTCCTCCTTTCCCTCATTGATGGTCCCCAGCCTATTTAATCTAAGATTCAAATGAATGTTTTGTTTATTATGAAGTTTGTCCTACAACATTCATAAATTTTCTGGGATTGTTATCCCAACTAAAAATAGATAATGGAAAAAAGTGTTAATGAACACCTAATGAGATTTACATAAATATGTCAGAATTATCAATTTCCCAGGGGCATTGGAAAAAAAGGTTTCAGTTAAATTCAAATATATGCATAGCCAAATATATCTGTAATAATTAAGTTTTCCAGGTTTTATGATATTAATTGTTCTACATAATGGAATTACAACTAATGTGGTCAATGGCAGAAATGCCATTCAAGTCACATGTTATAAATATATAATGCAAGATTTCTGAATGAAGCAATGTAGAATTTTTCAAATTAAATATTTCCCTGATGCAATTTTTTATAAATTTAACAAGGATTTGACAACCTTGAAATACACAGCATTATTAAATCTATTCAAAACATTAGGGGGTTTTATTTGTTAAGAAGGTTTAAATTCCTTAGATGTGCTGTTGAAAACTCTCCAATTTCCATTTGATTTCAATCAATTTCATATTAGGTTTAATGATAGGTACTTACAAAATCAACATCCATTTAAATATAATTTATTGCACAATTAATTAGTTAGAACTAAACAGTATTGATTTTCATATCAATGTCAAAAGGTATTTCTGCCAGCAACTGCGTTGGTTATAATTCCACTTTGTAAAAAAATTACTATTATAAAACGTGGAAAACTTGTTTTCAACATTTTAGTTCTACTATGTTTTTTGTTCCTACATGCAGTTGGTTTAATTTTTTTTTTTAATTTAATTATTTAAGTAATTTTTTATGAAGTGCAAAATAAAATTATCTACCTGTTGCGAGAGTAATTCAATACTTTTAAATTACTTCAACGAATAAGATAAAATACAAATATTTATCTTTTATTAAATTTGAACTTCAAGTTATTACAAAACACATTTAAACTTTAACTTAATACTGATACTTTATAATAGTGAGACCTGATATCCATAACATCGAGTATGGACCTTAACATTTCTGTTCGACTGCTAATTCAGGAATGACCATGTCTTCAAAATGAAGATATGACATTACTTTCGTTTTCTTTGTTTCAATCAAAAGATGGCCGACCAAAAAGGTGACGTGATATGGAATATCCGCCAAATATGATGACTTTTCATTGTCAGCATATCTGGTGGTGTCCGTTTGTGAGAAGCTAGGTAAAATATAGACAGCTATTATTCCGAGAATTAGGAATAATAGTTGTCTATAATTTGTTCGACACGTTTCTGTAGACAAACTGAATCGTCTGCAAAAATGGGATGGAACAAAGGTCCCCGGGCGAAAGAAAGCCCGAAGCTCCTGCTTCGTTAAATTTTGTGTTCCTGAAAGTTTATTGTTTTAATCTAAAATATCTTTAATTCTAGTCATAAAACAGAATTATTTTTTTTTTTTTTTACAAATATCCTTTAATTTTACGTTGCGGAATTGATCATCGCCTAAAAATATGAAATTTGTCATTTGAGCATAAAAATTTATTTTTGCAAATGGACTTAATTGAAATAATTTGGCATAATTAAATTTATTATGCTTTTTTAATGCTAATTTATTATATTTTACTACAAAAATGGACTTAAAATTATGAACCATTAACGATGTATTGCTCCCAATGCCAAATCATTTATTTGATTGTGCACATTGATAGCAACACAATTTATTTTTAAATTTACATAGACCAGTATGGCTACTATGAGTGTTAATAAACTACACCAACCGATTAGTAGTAAGTGTATCGTGTTTATTGTGTCTTGGTATCCTAGATCAGGGATTTTCAGTTCTGCTGATTTTAATCTTTCTTCGAGCTTATGAATTGGAGTTATTGGTGAAAGATAAGGTATGTTGTCATGCCATTTATTGTTGTAGGCTATAGACATATTTGGAAATTTGAATGATTGATGAAGACCAAAGTCAAGTTCCATAAATTGATATTTCGTCCAAACCAGCCGTAGATGATATTCGATGAGAATGTCCTTTTCAGGTTCATCTATACATGGGAATCCTGCTGGAATGATTGTTTCTGCGTTGTTTTCTTTCTATAATTGTTGGATTTTTACTACACAAGGAACTGTTATTAGAGTTGCTCCAGGCCATGAGTCATTTATGGTTATACTAGTGCTTGTTTTTGTTATAGTTTTAACTGATATTAATGGATTCTTAGCATTAGTTATGGCAAATTGGTTCATTTCGATTTGTTTGACTACAATCTCTTCATGATTTATCTCGCATTTGAAAGTACATTTCTTTATTATTTCTTCAAATTTCATTCCTTTGAATAATGCCCTCGCACAATTCCCTTTATTATTGGTTGTGCGGTCTTGTGGGAGAAAACATAACAAGCTATGTTTGCCACAAAGATCAATGTCTGTCCCAGTTATGATTCTTATCGATCCATAAAATTTGTTGTGGGATAAGATCGAAGGTTCTTGATCCCCAGAGCAAATTTTATTGTCGTGCGTTCGAAATGCTAATGGAATAAAGTTGTATAGTTCATATTTGGCATAAAGGTTTTGAAGTGGAATTTTGATTTCTATTTCTATTTCATTTCCAGTTACATAGCAGTTTACTAATTTTGTTCTGTAATAGGACTGGATTGATTTTTTGTCTAAAACTACTGAAAAATTTAATTTTTCTACGATTTTCTTGATTTTTAGTAAGTCTTTTTATAACATCGTTTCATTGATGATAGCTGCTGGAAGATGGTTATTTTTGCAAGAAAGAAATAATTGGCTGAGTTTAGCATTTTTGGTGACTAAACTAGCGTGAAGGGTTCAAGCTGTGTCAAAAATGAGTTCTCTTCTGGCTTCAATAATTATTTCGTTATTTTGGTTTTGAATGGCGTCTTTTAATGCTTGGATGTTTTCTTTTAAAATTTTAGAATTATCGACTTCTAACTTTTCGAAATTTTTAATGTCGTTAATGACGTTTAATAATTCAGCATGGCTTTCTATTACGGACTCTCGGAGTTTTTCGTATTGAGATTTTAGAATTTTCTTATTTTCTATAAAATCGTTGCCTTGAGAAAGTGTCATGACATTGCAACTCCATGTGTCAAAGTCACCAAGGATTTGTATTCCACGTTTACTTCGTTTCGACGGTTCTCTGTCAAATTCTTTGATTATCGCTTCGTTTATTAGCTGAATATCCGTAATTAAATCTATGATCTTCAACATGTTTTTCGATCTCTGTATACACCATGTGTTTTCCATAGATGCGCAACTTTGCAGTTTCTTTATTTCTTCAAACCATTCGGGTGTTTCTATGTTCTGTCTTCTTGGAATTTTTAGGCTATAGACTATTGGAATTGGTTTCTCATAAGCCTTACTGAATTTATTTAATTCGAAATATGCTCCTGACAATGCACTAATTTTCGTTTTTAAGCTTGTGTTCTTCGTTTTGTTTGTGAGTGTGGTAATTATAATGAAAACGATAACGGCAAGTTTTATCATCTTGTGGTCTGAAATCATTACAAATCACATGAAATTTTGCTGTTAGATGCAGTATTACATTTGTCGGTACGTTATTTAGTTATCTTTCGACGCGAGGAAAAAAAAAATTTTACAAGGTGCAAAAAAAAAATGTATATCGATGCACAATATTTTCTCGATTTTTATTTCTTTCTCATAAAAATATACATATGTGCGGAAATTACACCATCTGTGTTAATGTGGGACTCTGGAATTCAATTCGCGCTGTTACCATCAAGAGTAGGCCTTGGAAGATGGCAAACTCCAGTATTTTTCGATTGTTCAGCAAGAATTCATCTTGCTTTACAACTTGGATATATATGGAGGTATCGCAGTCTTCTCGGTGTGTTCGATATGTTGATTTGATTTGATTTTCTCCGTCCTCGTCCTTCTTTAGATTTATAGTTTATGTTCCTATTAGTTATAATTTTCTTTCTTTTGGGTAAGTTTATTTATTTTTTATGAAGCTTAATAAGGATCTGTTTTGCAAATTTGATAAAATGATGAGCTTAGGTACGGATCGTGCTAGCAAGGATGGTCTTCAAGATACTCCTCTGTATCCGTCTCTGGCAGAATTACGCGCTCTGCCCAAATTTATGGTACCTGATAATGGAATTGTTGAGACATTGAAAAGTTTCATGTTAACACAGGAGTCTCTGCCGTATTTGTGTTGTTGGTCGCCGCATTGCCCATGTTTGTTCACTGGTGTGATTGGGCTTTGGAAAATTTTCAAAGCTATTCATTCCTTCTTGGCAGCAGATTATGGTTCAACGGGGGTTGATGCATACCAAAAGAATTTTTCTGGTGATTCTCTGAACACATCATTTGGTTCGTGGAGGCATGTGATGCCTCAAAGTTTATGCGAGTGTTGTTTGCAATCCATGGAACAACTCGCCTCACAGTTTAGCTTCCTCTTCCCAGAGGCAAGTTTATGGAGGTGGGAAGGATCCATGGTCTGCTTTTCAACACTCGATGTGAATCTGTCTGATATTACTGGTTATGCTGTTGGTTTGAATCTTCTGACTGCTGTTATAATAGTGATGCCAGCCCTTAAATTTTGGCGCAAAAGTTCGTTTCGCAATTACCAATACCGCGTAAGCCAATACAATCATGGATAGGTCCCAATTTCAATATTTGGTGGACTATCTTGTTCACTTTTATCTGTAAAAAATCATAATCAACGACACTCCGCATTATATTGAGGTTTTGCGTGTACTGGAGCCATCGAAGAAATTAACCATTTCTCATGATCGTCGTGTTTTGCGAGGAGCCAATCCGAGAAGCGAGCCGACTGCTGGACCAAGTAAGATGATTGTGTCTAATTGGCGCATGTTTTTGGTTCCTCGGCATCAGTAGTTCAGGCATCGGTCAGTTTCTCCTGAGCTCAAGCCTGCCAATCATCCCGAAGCTGCGGAGCAAGGCGAGGTCAAGCCTGACGCTGGAGAGGCCTTTGCCCAGGATGCACAGGATAATTGGTAGTTGGTGAGTGAAAAAAAAAAATTTTATATTTTTGAGGGGGAGAAAATATGTACGAAAATGGTCCTTACAAAATATAAAAAGCTTATCTATAATTGTTACGAATTAAATTAAGGGTTATAATACAGTGGTTTGGGTGGTGGTTCGGAGTATCTTTTAACATATTCCTCCAAACTTAACTCACTCGGTTTCTTAATATCTTGAGGAAAAAGTTGAATAGGAAGAGACAAAGGTTGTATTATACTCTTTCCCTCATCACACCTATTGAACAATTTGATTTCTTCCAAGTTTTGATTTTGGGTGATCGACTGAATTTTTTGTAAGGTTATCCTTCTCTTTTCTGGGTCTTTTAATTCAAATTTCTTTCTCCATCCTGAACAATCTTTCCCTTTTAATAAAGCTTTGTCATTAAATTTTACCTTTTTATTGTTTTTATTTTCATTGCCAGATTTCTTTAAAATTCCTTTTCGTGGTCTTCCTCTTGGACATTTGACAATGATTTTAATTTTGTCCTCTGATTCATTTTCTTCAGAGCTCTTTTCTTTCTTTGGTCTACCTCTTTTTCTTTTTGGATTAGATTCGGGAACATTTTCTTCATTTTCCAAATTATCGGATGTTATATCTCCAATGTTTGATGGTAAGTTAGCATTAGATCGAGCATTATAAGGTGTAAGCCTTCTTATATGAACTGTATCTCATCAATGCTATTTCCATCTTCAGAAGTTATGCGAATTACATAGTTTAAGTCTGAAATTTTTCTTACTATTCTGTATGGTCCTAGAAATTTTGGTTTAGCTTTTCCGTAATTTATCGGTGCTTTCAAAAGAACTAAATCATTAGTTTCATAAGAAATTTCATTTCTTCCTTTATTATAGCGTACTGAATATTTGATTGCATTCTTCTTATCAAAGTTTGGAATTGTTTTTTGAATTTTGTCTGCTTCACTTATCTGTTCTTCTCTAGTTTTACTGATAAGTGGTGACGGAATGTTTAAATTTATGGGGGGTTCTCCTTTATAACCGTGCATTAGGTAAAACGGATCGTGATTATTTCATATTATAGGTCAAGGCTACGTTACACACTTGGTCTGGCCATTCTTCGCTATCGGTACTTTCATATTTTGCTAACATTTTCTTTATCATTCCGTTCATTTTTTCTACTTGTCCTTGAGTTTGCGGTGAATATGATGTAGAGTAGAATATTTTAATACTGTTATTTTTACAATAATTTTGAACGTATTTGTTCGAAAAATGAGTTCCGTTATCACATGTAATTTTCGTTGGTTTTCCATAATGACGTACAATTTCTTCCAAGAATTTAATTACCGAATGTGCGTTTGGTTGGGTTACTGCTTTGGTCCAACAATATTTTGTTGCCGTATCTATTCCCACTATGACAAATTTCTCTTCATTGTTTGTGTTAAATTTTCCGATAAAATCAATTTGGATATGTGCAAGTGGTATGCATTCTTCAGGAGTAATTGGTTTCAAGTGTCCATATTTCTCGTTAATGTTTTCATTAATTTGGCACTGATGGCACGAATGTACATGCCTCGAGACTATTTTAGGCATTTGCGTAAAGTAGTATCGAGCACGTGTTTTAGCAAGAGTTTTACGAATTCCAAAATGTCCTCCCCCACTTTGACTCTCATGACATATATTTAGTACCTGAGGTATGAGGGAGTCAGGAATTACTGGTACAGCATAGTGATATTCAGAGTGATCATTGTTTTTCCATAAAATTCCATTTTCATCGAGAAAAAATGGATTCAGATTGAGTGATCTTCTCATTTTTAAGCATTTTCTCAACTCTTTTTCGTTGCCACCTTCTAAAATTTTTATTATGATTCCCCAATATTTGTTTTCACGTTGTAAATCCCATAAGTTGTGGATTTCTTGGTCTATGATGTTAATTGGTTCCCTATTTCGGAATTTTCTGAAATTTCAGAAAATTGAGAATTTGTGTTTTCAGATCTTTCCGAATTATCGGATAGGATGGAACTTCGATTGTCTTCTGAATTCTCATTTTCTACGTCTGAATCTTTTTCTTTCTTTTTCATACTACGTGTTATTGCTTTAATTTTTTTCTCTTGTTTAATAATATTAGGAGGATCAGGTGTTCCTTCTGGTATTATGAATTGACCGTTTCAAAACTCTGCATAATTGTTCTCTTCTTCTTCGAGACAAGATAGATAATCAGCAATTTTGTTATTTTCACCTTTAATGTGTCTGATTTTAAACGTAAATTCTCTTAATTTCAAAATTAGTCTATTTAATCTTGCATTTGGTTTCTTCATTCGGCTTTGATATGTTAAAGGTTCATGATCCGTAAAAATATTAAATTCTTTGCACACTAAAAATTCTCTGAAATATTTGCAAGTTTCAGTGATAGCCAACATTTCTAAATCAAAAGAACATAAATGTTGTTGATTCTTAGGAATTTTCTTCGAGAAATATCCTATAGGGTGTGGTTCTTTTGTTTTTCTGTCTACTCGCATTATTACTGCTCCTATGGCTGTTTTTGATGCGTCTACTTCGACGTATGTTTCAGCATCAGGATCGTAGATTGTAAGAATTGGATCTGAAGTGATTAATTCTTTTATTTTGTCAAAAGCATTTTGTGCTTCGTCATTCCATGCTATTTTATTATTTGCTTTAACATTTTCTTTACTTGTTAGGTCTGTTAAAGGAGCTGTGATTTGCAAAAAATTTTTAATCATTCTCCGATAATAATTTGCTAAGCCAATAAATCTTCGTAGTTGATGTAACGTTTTAGGTGGTTGAGCTTCACGAATTGGTTTAATGTTCTTATCTAATGGTTCTAATTTATTATATGAAATTTTATGTTCTAAGTATTTGATACTTTCATTGATGAAGCTACTTTTACTGGTTTTAATTAGTAAACCTGCTTCAACTAGTACTTTTAGGACTTCTTCTAAATTTTCTAGTGTTTCTTCAAAGGTTTTACCAAAAACACAAATATAATCTAGATAGACTAGAACTTTGTCTCCTAGGATATGGTTGAATAAATCGGTCATAGTTTTTTGAAAAATGCTGGGGCTCGCACTTAATCCCATAGGATGGAGTTAAATAAGTAACTTACTCCTCCAACATTTATTCCTGTTACCGCTTTTGATTCTTCACCAAGGGGGATTTGGCAATATTCTTGATTGAGATCAATTGTTACGAAGTATTTCTTATCTCGTAACACATCCCAAATTTCGGGGAGACGAGGGACTCTGCTCGTATCTTTTTTTACTATTTCATTTACACCTCTATAATCTACTAATAATCTATAAACTCCATTTGATTTCTTCTTAACAAATACTGGGCTCTCATATCTAGAGCTTGCTCTCTTAATAATACCACATTCTTCAAATTCGTTAATTTTCTTTCTAATTTATCTTTTTTCAAAAATTCCCATATGGTAGTTTCTACGTTGAACCAGCTCGTCTGTTTTCAAGTAGACATGTGCTGGTTTTAGTTTTGTAGGTTTTGCCTTGGCAGGTTCTTCTGTAAATATATGGATATTTTTTTTAGAACGCTTACTACTGCCTGTTTCTGTTCCTTCGTTAAACTTTCATTAATTTTCACTTGTGTTTCTTTATTGTCGTGGATAACGCTGTCATCAGATCAGGTTATGTGGACAAGTTTTAGCATATCAACCTCCTCACCCTAGTTACCCACAGTATCCCCCGACATAATGCGTTGGATGCTGGGTTGGCCACGGTGGATGGAATTGGTCTGACAGTCCCGCATAGTTGCTGTCGAAGCCTATGGCATCCTAAAACTGTCCCTTGTGCGATCTGGGTGTCAAAGTGCGAACTATAGAATCTTAAGGCTGGCCATCCTAAATCATCAACAATATATTCGCCTTCTAAACTGTAACTTGTTAAAAACCACTCATCTGGATCTGCTTTTCCCATTTCTGGATCCAGGTTTACACAATATTAATTATTTACTTCTATGCAGAAATCTTTGTCTGCTCTAATGAATCCTTCGCAATTTTCTTCCTTAAACTTAATTATACTAAATGTTTCATGCTTCCATGGCGGTCCTATTTTAAATAATTTCTTACTAAATAATATGTCGGCATTATGTTGATCTAAAAAGTCGTATCCGAGTAGTAAAGGTGTGGTCACCTCAGAGGTTACGTATGCTTCCACATCGAGTAGGAGGTCACCCATTTTTATGGTGATTTCTACAACTCCTTTAACGATTATTGCACTATCGTTAGCAGCTACCATACACACTCTTGCAGGTCTGATCACATTATCCGTTACAAGGTCGTATTGTACAAGCGTCACTTCAGAGCCACTGTCGACTGTTCCCTGTGTTTCATACTCTTCAGGGCTCACAATGTTGCAGGGGACCATTAGTTTACGTCTCGCCCTGACTAATTTCATCGATGCACTACGGATATGAATTTTCCGATTATGCCGCGCATGTGGGTCTAACACTAGGAGAGCCGCGCACAGTCCAGATGATGGATGTTGCCATTACAAGCCCGAAAGTCATTGCCATAATATGGTGTAGAGCAAACAGGCTCTACTGCAAGTTTCTTGGCTGTTGAGTGAAATTTTGTTGTTGGATACTTGGAACTACATCAGGAGTTTGCAAGTTGTAGGAGGGTGGATTTTGGTCTGTGAGGACTTTTCCTGTCCTTGAAGGACTAATGATGACAAATCAGCACTAGACTGTGAGGGTTTGTCGACAAAAGTTTGGTTCAGAATTGATTCCTCTCTGAGGAAGATTTTGTCTTCGTCGTTTGGGAGAGAGAAATTGGATGTAACCAAAATCGATTTCTTAGGTGATACGTGGTGATACTTTAGATAGGAGTTTTTTAAAACTAGAGCTGAGACTTCGTCTCGCTAATCTTTTTTCTGTTTTTCTCTTTTCTTTTCTTTTCTGTTTCTAACTTCTTTCCTTTAGATTCCAAATCTTCTTCTTCTTTATCGGAGAAGATTTCTTCAGCTTCGTTGGGGTCTTTATTTTTTATACTTCTTGTTACTCTACGGTAACTTTTACTCTCCTCGATTAGTCTATCAAAATTACTTGTTCTTTCGAATATCTCGGTGTTAGGGTTTGAGTATAAAATATTTAACAACCAGTGTTTAGAATGTCTACCTTTGTATAGTTTTTTCTGGAGCTCGATACGTGTTCTACCTTCTATCCTCTTTACTTTTGCCGCTTTTAGCACGCGATAGAGAAAAGAAGTAGATACTCTACTTCCCCAATGGTTCCCAAGGAGTGGGTAATTTTCCTCTTCAGACAAACTCTCATACAGATTTTTAGGAAGGTTTTCGAATTCTAAGATATTGTCTTCGGCTTTCGAGTCTAATATATCCGAGAGCGAAGCACTCGTACTTTTACTTTTTTCAGACATTCGTGAGGGTTATAATATTTTACATTTTACAATATTATTTACGATATCAATAACAGTTTCAAATTTTTCTGAAGTAACGGAAGATAAATTTATAATTTGCTTACAGATGGACGGCAAGTAGTGTATTGTAGTCTTCTGTAGTTTATTGTTAGTTTTGTTCAGCTCGACGTTGTTGGTAAGTGATTTCTTGTTCTCTGCGTTGTGGTTTTGGATACCGATTGGGCTGATTTTATTTCTTTTGAATTTCAGGAACCGTATCTGGATCTTCGATCTATTTTTAAGTTTATTTTTAGATTTGTTTTTTGTTATTAATTTATTTTTAAATGTTTTATTTTTATTTGTCTTGATTAAACGCTTGCGGTCCTCCTCAATAAAGGTTTGATTTCGTAGACGTTTGTTTAATTTTGTTTTTAATATTTGAATTATTTTAGCCACGATTTATTTGATATTTACGCGAAAATATTTGCTCCAGCAAAATTAAATTAATTATTTGGGAGCGGTTTAAAATATTTTTCATACGAGCGGAAAATATTTTTATTTTAGAAAATGCGAAATTTTATTTGAAAAGAATTATTATTTTTAAATTTTACTTCCGAAGGTTTTTTTGTTTGGGTGCCAATTTGTTGCGAGAGTAATTCAATACTTTTAAATTACTTCAACAAATAAGATAAAATACACATATTTATCTTTTATTAAATTTGAACTTCAAGTTATTACAAAACACATTTAAACTTTAACTTAATACTGATACTTAATAATAGTGAGACCTGATATCCATAACATCGAGTATGGACCTTAACATTTCTGTTCGACTGCTAATTCAGGAATGACCATGTCTTCAAAATGAAGATATGACATTACTTTCGTTTTCTTTGTTTCAATCAAAAGATGGCCGACCAAAAAGGTGACGTGATATGGAATATCCGCCAAATATGATGACTTTTCATTGTCAGCATATCTTGTGGTGTCCGTTCATGAGAAGCTAGGTAAAATATAGACAGCTATTATTCCGAGAATTAGGAATAATAGTTGTCTATAATTTGTTCGACACGTTTCTGTAGACAAACTGAATCGTCTGCAAAAACAGGACAGAACACTACCAGTTTTTCAAAATAAGAAAAATTGACTCTAGAAGTGACAGATAATTGTTCGATGTTTTAATATTTAGACAACACTGAATTTGATTTTGAGCCTATTGTTTTTTTCTCAATTACTGCAATTCAAATTTATTTATTGATCAACAACCAAATTTCAATCAGACGCAAGGAAAACAATTCAAAGTTTAAAATTGATTTTAAATACTGTTAGATCTACTATATTGGACTATATTAATAGTAATAGTAAAAATGATTCAACAAAAAGGTATATCAAAATCAAAAAATGTATGTTATGATGTATCACACTGTGAAAATTCAAAATTGATTACTTTTCTGGGGCCAACTGGGAGGTTGAATAATGAGTCAAATGGAAAAATGTACACCAAATTCGAACTCAGTGATTTAAAAAGCATATTTGATTATGTATCACACAATAAAATGTGGAAACTCAAAATTGACCCTATTTTGAAGGCCCCTTTGGGGTTGAGGAATGGGTTAAATAGAATAATGAACGCCAAATTCGAACTCAGTACCTTAAAAAACATATTTGATGATGTGTCATATGTTAAAATGTGAAAACTCAAAATTAACTGCTTTTTGGGGCCATTTGGGGCTGAAGAATGGGTCTAGTGAAGAAATAAACACCAAATTCAAATTCAACACCTGAAAAAACAGACCTGGTGTTGTATCAAACAGTAAAATATCAAAACTCAAAATTTTGCTGGTGGAATGTTCATATGTGCAGAACTCAGGAAAGCTAATATAATACTGAGAGAATGATGTAATATGAAATATTTACATAACCACAAAAAATACCATATCCTCGAAACTTCTGGGTGATCCAATTAAGATGCATTATTCCATTTTATTTAGAATTGGAACTTGTGATTGGTCATCTCTCTTTTTAAATGAAAAAAATTCCTAAATTTCAAATATAATGTTTAGATTATTTATGGGGAATTTTCAGATTTCTTTGGCCAGTGTTACTCACTGTAAAAATACCAATTTTTTGAACAATCATTGGTATTTTTAAGATGAATTTTGAATTCGGCGGCAAAGTGGCACAAAATTTCATTAAATTGCCAGAAAACAGGTCAAACACAATACCTCTTATTGATATAGTTGGTAAAAATGATCAAATGATAACATTACAGAAGTGTTTTATGTACAGTATAAAAAATAATCAGTTTTGTGGCAATAGATCAATTCAGATTGTCATCCCAGTAATATTGATCTCAACCCTGATCTAGAGATCAATCTACCAAGGTGATCTAGATCACCATCTAATTTGTTAGATTGTTTCCTATTTTTGTGATCAGCTGCTAATTTTCTTCCCCTGACATCAATTTACACCAAAAAACAACTCTTGGAAGAGGTAAAGAAGAAAAAAAATGCAAAATAAATTATAAAATAATTAATATTGAATTTTCAGTGGAGTATTTCACTCAAAATTAAATAATAATTTAATTTAATAATATTATAAATGATCTGATCCAAAGATCTAAATTATTTTAAAAATGTTGATCTGGATCCCAAAATCAGAGAATTTTTTTGAAGCGATATTGCTTTAAATACCAGCAGCATAGAATTTTACCAAAAATTTATAGTATTCCCTTATACAATGTATAGTATATCTGATGTAAATAAGGTGACAAATATATCCTCATTTTCTTATATCAGAGTATGAGGAAAGAGTTGAGGTTCAAGATTATCCACTTCCAATATGGTTGGTAAATAATAAGGATAGGGGTAGGTAATCATCTAAAATTTTTCAAGCATTTTAGAATTTCTACTTATAGGTAATACATATGAGGAAAACGATGGAACTTTAGCCTCAATTTTCTAATACTTTCTGACCATGTTAGTATTTCTATTCAGTAATAGATGTTCTGTTTCTAAGCTCGAATTGGTTAGTTAGGACTATATTATCCAGTTACAATCAATTTCATAATATTCTATTTCGTTAGTAGGAAAATAATGGCTGATATCTTGGAATAAGAGACCCAAAAATAATAAAAAAAGTGAAATAAATCAGCACAGCATTGTCCGACAAAGGATGATGTGGATGGACAATTGTTTTCAACTGGTTATTACAGTAATAGATAATAATCTATAATTACAAAAATAAAATCAGTGAGAGAGGCACCACTCACAAATAACTGAGGTCTACGTATTATCTCATTTTGAATTTTACATTTTTGGCTTGAAACGTAGAGGAGGCGTTTCGACGATGCATGTTTTTAGGATCTGCTAATAAAAATAAATTGCTATTCCATTAACACTTAAATCGTTCAAGTCATTAAGCCATGTTTTTTTGTGGAATAGCATCACATTCACAACAGAAGATTGCAAAATCAAGTGTCATAAAAGCGTTTCTTTATGTTGTAGGCTTCTTTTTGGGAACAAAGCTTTTTGCAATGTGGCAATAAAAGCAACATACAGAATGTGCCCAGAATGCATTGTGGAATTGAGAAGCTTCCACAATGCATTCTGTGCATTTAGGCTAATACCACAACACAAATTTCATGTTGTGATATTAGCCTATAGCTCAGAACATATTCTCTGAATGTTTAAAAACAATCAGAACATGAATTTTTGTATTTTGGCAATTTTTAAGGGACAGAAGACGTTCGGAGTATTTTTTTGCCCATTCAGCAAATTCTTCTATATATACATACACATATACACATAGTCCAAAAATTTTGTTTTCATAGTTTTGAGAAAACTACTAAGTGGGTAGGGCTGAAATTTTTACAAGAGATAGTTCTCATATCAAAGTAGGTCTCAAAGAAGTTTTTTGCCCATCAGTTAATTGGTTTCTGAGAAATCTGGAAAACAAAAAATTCCTGAAAGACATTTTTTCAGGATTTTGAGAAAATGACAAAAGTGATTGGGCTGAAATTTTAAAGATAAACTTTCCTTGTGTTAGAAGTTTGGTGCCTTTCACTTTAGTAGTTTCCAAGAAAACTGGAGAAGAAAAATTGCTGGAAAAAATTTGGCTTACTGTTTTGAGAAACAGATAGGGCTGAAATTTCTATAAAGGAGTTGGTATTCATAGGTTTGGTAGTTCTCGAGAAAACTGGAAACAAAAAATCTTTGGAAAAGTGGTTTTTAGCGATAAAACATCGATAGATCAATATTTTTGTTAAAGATATGGGTAACTGTTGAGAGTTTTTTGCAATATTTCTTAACCTGAAACTAGCAATGAAATATTAATATATCAAATTATATTGGTTAATATCTATATAAATATTGACTACTATCGATATCATTTTGCAATGTTTTCAAGTAAGCTCTCTGTCCATCTCCTTTTCCTATCTCTTTTTCCATCTGCAAACTGAGTTTTTTTTAGCAAAGCACTGCTGTGCTAGTTTTTCCTCTGGTTTTGTTTACAGTTTAGTATGAAACAAATAATTTTATTTCGTAGAATATATGCACAACAGATGCTTCTAAGAAAGAAAATTTCTTGATCTAAAAATGCATTCATCAAAATTTCTAGGCCCTGCTCATTTTAATACTTTATGTAGTTCATAATGGCTCAGAACAAATCTTGATAATACTGTTGTTGATAAATTTTCACTTTTTTACCCAGTTTGCTAGCAAAAAGGGTATTAAAATTGACCTCACTAAAAGGTTACAGGTGGGGATGATGAAAATCATCCGTTTTAAGAGAACAGAAAACAACTGATACCATTTTTCCATTTTAATCTAATTTTTTTATGTGTATATATATGTATCACCCAAAATTTTGGGTTCTCAGTTATGAAAAAACTACCAACTGGATAAGCCTGAAATTGTTAGAAGAAACTTCTGATACTGGAGAAGGTCTGAAAGAAGTTTGTTGTCTATAGGTTAATGAGTTTTTGAAAAAACTGAAAAACAAAAAATTCCAAGAGAAATTGTTTTTTCCAGAATTCTTGAAAAATGATGGAGGGGATTTGGCAGAAATTTTCACAATAGAGTTTTCTTATGTTGGTGCTACTCGGATAAAATTTGTTTTTAGCAATAAAACATCGATAAATCAATATTTTTGTTAAAGATATGGATAACTACCAACAAATTTTTGTAATTTCTTTACCTAAAACTAGTGATGTTAAAATATCGATATGAATTTCAAATATCAATACTAATCTTTTTCCACAACCACTTTGGGTTTTTATGATAAGCTTAAGATGAGGAAAAAAGGATTTTCAAATTTCAATTTAGCGAAATACGAGTGAATTAATTTAGAATATATAAAATGAATATCAACGAACTTTTAACAGATATTTCATTGTTTTACTTTCATTTTTGTTATTTGAATTTTTATTACAAGTCAACTTCATAATTTTTATTTGTATTTATTTCATCATACCATGATGCAAATTAATGAATATTTCTTTATCATATTTAAATATTGGAGTGTTTGTTTTGAAGTTTAATGAAATTCCCAGTTCAAAAAAAAAGGTAATCATGTTTACTAGAAACTGACTCTCTACTAGCGTACTAGTGATGTTAAAATATCTATATTGCCTAAAAAAAATATGGATATTGAAAATTTGAAAATTTTAACATCACTACCTGAAATTAGCAATAAAATATCCGTATATCGATATGTTTGTCAGATATTGATAGCTTTCAATAAAAATATCCATTACTATATTACTATTTTTTCAAGTTAGCTCTTTCTTTCTCTATTTCTATTTCTATTTCTATTTCTATCTCATATCTTTCTATCTCTCTATCTCTCTCTCTCTCTATCTATCTCTCTCTCTCTATCTATCTCTCTCTCTATCTCTCTCTCTCTCTCTCTCTCTCTCTCTCTCTATCTCTCTCTCTCTCTCTCTCTCTCTCTCTCTCTCTCTCTCTCTCTATCTCTCTCTCTCTATCTCTCTCTCTCTATCTCTCTCTCTATCTCTCTCTCCATCTCTCTCTCTCTCCATCTCTCTCTCTATCTCTCTCTCTCACCCCTAATCTGCAAAGTAGGTTTTCTGGCAAAGCACTAGTTTTTTTTATCTGATTTCATATTTTTTCAAAACATTAAGAACTTTCTAATATTTTTGAAAAGAATGCGGGAACTAAATTGTTTCTAACTGTGAGTCATCAATAGATGAAAGGCATAAAATTTTACAAAAACAGCGCTTTTATCTACTTTTGCTGAGCAGTATTTAAATTATACGAATTTTTTAAAATCCTCTATTTGCTGCTCTACTTTTTCAAATAGCAATTTCAAAAATTCAGCACTTTAAAGAACAACTACTGTTGATATATTGAATAATAATATTCGAAAATATAAAACTCTTCCTTTTTCGAGCCCAATGAGAGTCGAAGGTTGAGTCAAATAATAAAATTAACATCAAATTCAAATTCAGCAACTTAAAAAACATACGTTGATATATTACATGCCCCTCAAAAACCATGTCCGTTATGTATTACAAAATAAAATCTGAAAATAAAAAATTTTTCCTTTTTTTAGGGTCTGTGAGGACTCACTATGTATGAGGTTTAGGGGCTCAGACCGCCGACAACACTCACCGCCACAAGGCAGGCCAATATTCGTCTTTATGACATTACACAAATTGAAAGATTTCGTTTGATCGTAATTACTTGCACATACATGCAAGTAAAGTATAAGTACCAAATCGTGACCAATCTCAACAAAACAATGATATTTGAAATTATATGATTATTCACCATATTTTATTACCTTAATTAATTTTTCATTTCAGGAAATAATGTTTTTAAATTTCAATTGTCTAATATCTCGTCAGCAGTTAACAAATTTCATACAATCATAACATATCATTTACGCATATGAACTTAAAGACTATTTATGTGACCATCAAAATTCATCATTCTTTTTCTCAAAAACCTACTTTTTTTAGCGAGGCTTGCTGTGCTATAGTTTTTTCACCTTTCTTGGGTTTTCCCGGCCCAGGCTGAGGGAAATGTAATACGGAACAAAAAAGCTAAAATTACTACGTACATAATCATGAAATGCCTTGGCTTCACTAGAATGCTCACACGTATCTCTTCTTTCAGGAGCAGCACAATACAAATCCCAAAAAACACTGGAACAAACAAAATATACTCTAATAATAGCACATTCATAATTAATATAAAATATACATCAATAAAAATTGAGATTGACATACCACCACCATGAATGTAAAAATCCAGGAGGTTCGCCCAGCGTAATATTCTTTTCCCATCTTATCTAAAAAATAAAATAAATCATGCATACAGAATGAGTTCACAATTTCAATGCAAATACAAGAACACAAAATACTAAATATCGAAAAAATTTCCATTCTTAACCTCATTTAGGAATGTTTGCGCGGCTTTAGAGGCTCCGACGTGCAGTAAGTATTCGTAAACATAAAGGGCTAACCTAAAAAAAAAATCAACAATCATTTATTCGAAAATTGACAACGAAATGAAAATATTTTTTAAAAATCTTGAATCATAATGAAAAATGTGACTGGAGAAACAGATCTATCAGGTATTCCACTGAGATTGAATAATATACTAAATTTCGTCAATATATTACTATAATTCCTACAAGAAAATATAGGAATTATGACTGAATTATAGAGAAAAACAAACAAAAAACTCGGCGTTTCGCGCCTCGAGAGGGGGCTCCGCCCCCTCCACCCCCCAGGATGTTATTACTTTGAGCCTGACGGCTAAAATGTAAAATACCTGACCCTTCAACAATCAGTGTCTTTATTATAATGTGTGGTCTTATATACGCGCTTATTATAATGTGTGGTCTTATATACGCGCTACTTTTGGGTCGCTCTTTCCTGTCGTTTTTTGGCTGGGGACCCATCGCTAGAACCTGAAGGGTCAGGTTAAAAACAAAATATGTTCATAAGAAAAAACCACTTACTTTTCTCGAGCTTGCGCATCTGATGGCACACTCGAAGGCTTACTCTTTGGAGTGTACATAATGCAGACGAAATTTTTCCTCAATTTGAAGCAGGATAAATGATTACAATATTCGCAATCAAAATGAAAAATTGGCAATGCACTCTAGATTCGCATTTTTTCGAAGTATGTGTGATTAAAAAATGCCACATATTGAAATGTTGCCAATCAACGTGTTCTGCAAAACAAGTATTTTCCTCAGATGTATCATACATCATATTATACTAAAAATAAAATAAAATTAATTCGAACTGTGATTTGCACATCAATTACGAATTATAGCTGAAAAATAAAAATATATTAATGAATAAAAAGTACAAATTAAAAAGACAAAATCCGAAAAGAAACAAACTTGAACGAAGTCTGCAAGTTAACAGAACTCAGAAAAAATGTAGCTTTTCTTTGCTGAAGGCATACATCACTAATTTTTTCATTTTGTGTCGTTATCCTGATGATGGAAAACGAACCGACAGACCGTCAACGAACAAAACGTCAAGATTAAAATGGATTCACGCTATTTTCAATACTTGAAAAAGAGAATTAAGAAAAAATGACTTCACTAATTCATCATTTCATTATCACAAATTCCATACACAAATTTTCTAGTTTTCATCGTTATTCCACCCGTAATTATTACATTAAAATTATTGACAAGAGATGCAAAATTATCGTAGTATTGCAGATCATTCTAACGTGGGGAAGCCTAATGTGGGGAAGGAAGTCCCACAGAACTTAAGTAAAAAATAAGCCACGGCCTTTTGACTATACATAAATATAGAGTGCTACTCTTCTTCGCGAAAATTAAAAGGGCCTAATTCATGATTACAAAACCTTTGAACTTCTCATTATGTTCGCAAATAATGCGAAACTTCCAATCCTTCATAAAAACGAAGAAACCTTCAACGAGTTTTCTGAAAGTGCGGAAATTTCGAGTACTTCCTGATAACACGAATCATTTAAAAATTTTTGGAGAAATTATCAGGCTGAACTGCGGCAGCTATTTCATGAAGTCGAGTTCAAATTAATTATACAATACGATAATCGAATAAGAAAAAGGGATATAACAATCCATTATCAACTTTTCGACAAAAATTAATCAAAACTTAAGATTGAAACGCTCAAACGCTTCAAAATGTCAAGTTTCTTACACAAACTAGGAAAACTAAATAATTTGTCTCACCACAGAATTTTCCATGGTCTGATTTTGGAAACTAGCAAATACGTTCAATCATGGGGATCTTATGACTTCAACAAAACGATTACTGAACAATTCTGCGTATCATCGATTTTCACTAACTGGAAAAGTGAACGCAGACGTGATCCAACTTTCGTAAGAAAATAATTCAAATTTGTACAAGTTGAAACAAAAAATAATACAGAGCTAAAACGATCTGAACTCTGTACTGCAAATAATACAACCGTACATCACACCTAGAATACAGAACAGACAACGTAACCAGGAAAATAATAAACAATAATTAATGAACTTATCAAAACAATGAGGCAGAGACGTGTTCACGGATAAATAATAAAATTCACAGTCCCAAACAATATCATTCTTCATATTATCACATATTATTTCTCGGAAAGAGTGAAAATTTACTCACGACAACCACAACTGATTTCATCCACATTACATTCGCGGAATTCCTCGAAAGATGGCGACGACGCAATTGTCCAAATGTGTAACTATACTGAACGAAATTAAGCGAAAAACAATAATTTAGTCCCCAACTACACCATCTATTCTAATTTACGTTAAAAATTTTTTGGACACAGACTAAAGACTTCATAAAAACTGAACATAAATGACGATGATCAATTAAACAAGATTAAAAAATTCAAATGACAAAGCAAGTTTTCGGTAAAGCTGACTTCGCTTGGAGAACTTGAAGTAGATGATTGACGAAGTTGAAATGAATCTTAGATTTGAATTTGGAATTTTTAGGTTTCTGTGTTGCGGCCGGGGCCTGTGTGGCGTTCACGCGTAACGAGGAGAAAGAAACTGTGAGAATATATTCCTCAAGACCTCGCTCATAGTCGATATATTTAGCTGTAATGTGGTCGCTGGTTGTGACATCATCCGCTATAGCTGATTGTTTATTCGTATTTGTTGTTCTACACTCCACCTGCACTCGCTTACTAACACTTAGCGCAACTACTCTCGATAACGCGTGCTAACAATATTCAGGTTGTGCGAACAAACACGACTTTTTTCATTCGTTCACCTGAGAACGCTGAAACTCATTTCCCACTCAAACTTTGAACTCGTAATGGAGGGAGATCGTTCATCTTCCTCAAACTTGTAATTTGTACTTTAAATCATTGCATTACAGTATCTCTAACTAACTTGTTTCTTTCCTTGGATTTCAACCTCACTTCAGTATTTTAACTGTCAGTTAGTTTAATTTATTGAGGTGAGTTATGATCTTTTGATGCGAGAAGAGTAAAAACGAGTTATCATCTTTAAAAAAGATTTATTCACAACATCCGTACAATGAGCGGAGAACATTCTCCGTCGAGCAGTAGTGGTGAAGGTTATGCCAGCGATCAGTGTCGCCACATGTGAAAAGTTTAAATGTTATAAATGTATCACATACAGTGTTAGTCAAAGTTTAGGTTATGTGTTCATGAGGGTGTGAGGGAATTGTATCCCAACACCCCTCTGTGATTCAAAACGGACGGACGAACATATAAGTTGAAAAATAGTATCACATGATATATGTAATAAATAAAATAAGATAAATAAGCAATAGCAGTCAAAATTATTGAACACATATATAATATATAAAAGTTTTAAAATGTTGCTAAAAAAAATGGTAAAATATTAAGTATGTCGTTGACTAGTGTTATGATGTTGTACAATTAAAATGTGTAGGTATTTATCAATTGAATATTTTATCTTATATATTGTGTAATTATTAACATAAGGTATGCATTTACCCTTAGCTCTGTTTGATAGGACTACACCAACTTACACCAACCTACACCAGTAGGGCAATTCCACAAATGCAGGAAAATTATGTGACTTTGCGCCAAGTTTTACTTAAATATTTGTGGAATATCCCTACCGGTGTAGGTTGGTGTAAGTTAGTGTAATCCTATCAAACAGAGGTCTTTTGTTTTAATGTCACGTCTTATAAATATAATGTGTGATTTTAAATTATTATTCCTTCTAAAAGGTCGAAGAGATCAATTTCTCCTCATCGTCAGCTATGAAAAGAAAGTATTATTATCTATATCATTATAATTAATCGTGTAGGTTTAAATAAATATGCTATCGTTGGAATCAATTGAGTTTATTAGGGAATGCTGATGCCAGTAAGAAAGGCAGATTGGTTTTTCACTACAATTTGAAAAATTTATCAAGCATGTGTTCGGTAAAGTAGAACAGTGGCAAATGGAACAGTGGTCATTGACTTTTTCAGACAAAAAGTTCGTATTCCTAACCTTGTATATTTCAGAAAATTCAGCTGGTTGAGTTGGACTGAGTTTTTCATGTCTGTGGAGATATTACTGTGAATCTTGATAATACCTTTTACTTTTTTCATTTGATCTGGGCTAGGTACCCAACAGCCTTCAGTTTAGATCAGTTTGATTTTCAAAACTTTGAATACAGAATCGAAGTCATTCAACCACAGAACTTATGTAGCTCCATAAGCTATTCTGGTTTTCCTGCCTGGAGTAAATTTTGGTCTACTCTAATTACCCTCCATTTTAATTTAATTTGCAATGTAAATTTCAACTCTGAACAAGATTGAGTCAAGACACAATAGTACTTGAAAAACCAAACATTCATTATCATAAATCACGTCACCTTGCTTTTTTGAAATTTCTTTCCACATCAATTCAATTTTCTATCATTTTTTACCTTTATTTACATTTATTTACATTATTTACATTATTTAAATTATTTACATTATTTACTGTAGAGAATTAATTTGGCGTAAATTTTCCAACCCTGATCGTATCCCAACATAATTGATATTCAAATGTTGTTACGTGAACAGAGAATAAAATGAAATTTTAAAAACTGAATCTTTTTCTTATTAGCTCTGTTTGATAGGATTACACCAACTTACACCAACCTACACCGTTAGGGATATTCCACAAATATTTAAGTAAAACTTGGCGCAAAGTCACATAACATTCCTGCATTTGTGGAATAGCCCTCCTGGTGTAGGTTGGTGTAAGTCGGTGTAGTCCTATCAAACAGAGCCTATGTGTTGACTACAAATTTGGTGTTTCTTCAATGGTTTTCGTTTAATATCATCGCTGGTTTTTGTTCTTGTTCGGTTAATGTGAAATCTTTTATGTTAGTGATCGCAATTTCTCACAGGTTATGGGCCCAGTCATCGGACTTGAAGAGGCTACCATTGTGATGTCTGAGCAAAATTTTGCTGCAGAAACTTGCCAAGTAACCGTCATTCAATTTTAAATTCTCTTTGTTCAATCCTGATGTAAACGGTATTCTCAAGTGGTATGTCTAGTTCATTCCTGTTCATTTTCTTGTAATTTTTGGCTGTCTTCCTGTGATATTTTTTTGTTGCTGATTTTTGCCATTTGCTGTGCGATTGTTAATGAAAATGGAACGTGAGATGAAATCGATGCTGGAACCATTCAATGGAGATGACGGGCGTACTTGGCAATACCGGATGGATCTGCTACTTCAAAAAGAAGATTTATATGATGTTGTACATAATTCTATTCCATCGGGTAGGAATTGTACTGAAGAATGGGAAAAGCTGAATTTGAAGGAGATGTTTTACATTGCTAATAATGTTGCTGACAACTCCATCGAGGCAATCCAGACTTACAATATGGCAAAAACGATGTTTCAGGCAATTGTGCAGCTTACTGGAAAGAATGACATGACAATGATTGAGCTGAGATCAAAGATGTACTCAATGCGATTCAAACCTAGTGATAAGCTGAAGGATTATTTGATGGAATTTCGGTCTATTACTCGACGTTTGGGTAAAATGGGTGAGACAACGTCTGTAAAACAATGTATTTTAACTATGATGAGATCGTTGCCAAGTGATTTCCATCCGCTGAAATTAATGATGCAGGATGCTGACAATCTATCATAGGAAGTTGCAATTGGAAAGGAGTAGTAGAAAAATGTCTCTTTATCGTATGTCAGGTGTCAGGGTCACGCACTGAACAATGGTCATTTCCCATATATCACCGGTCATTTCACTCAAATGCCCGGTGATATATAGGAAATGACCATCGTTTACTCGTTCCAGTGGTTTATCCAACCATTTACAAAGTTATGTGCATAAACGTAATTTAGTTCATAATATGACATTGGAGATGATGCATGATGATGCTGTGGATATCCCTCTTGCTAGTGGTTCTATCATATCTCCAGAAAAAGAAGAAGAAGAAGAAGAATGTATTATACCGAGTGTAACTGGACATGGTGCGGACACTAATTCAACCGTAGCAACAACCATTGATGATGCTAACAAGGATGAGGTGAATATGTCAGCCACAAGTTCCAGTAATTTAGTTGGTACGTCGCAACAACGACATAGTTATACTTGTGATATTTGTTCGTTAAAATTTTTTACTCTCTCTCAATTACGAGTACATGAAAACACATTAATGCATTCACGTGCAATGATGAATGATAAATGGTTTATACGTCATGAAAATAATTATGATATTTTTAGGGGGAGAAGCGCAATGAAACAAAAATTTTCAACGTACATTGTTGTAGAGAAAAAACAAGATGGCACTCCACGAATTAATACGCAATCTCTAATTTCTAATTTAGAATCATTTTTACCCGTTGTTACCGATATTATAAAAGAAGAAGTTTTAGATAAAAAAGCCGTAAAAGTTCAAATTAAATGTATTATTCAAACGCGAAGATGGGTTCATAAGCTTGATACTTATGGGAATATGCCGAATGACCTTGGTAACACACTCTTCAAGCTCATCGGGGTTGGAGGCAGTAATGAGAATATCATCAATGTACGCATAAGCGTAGTCGATGTCTCGCAATAATCCATCAATGTACCGTTGGAAGGTTTGGACAGCGTTTTGAAGTCCGAAGGGCATATAGGGAAATTTGTAGAGACCAAAGGGGGTTATTACAGCTGTTTTGGGGATGTGTTCTTCGGTCATCGTGACTTGGTTAAACGCCCGCACGAGATCTAATTTTGTGACTAGTTTGGCACCAGCTAGTCTGGCGTGGAAATCCATAATATTTGGGACAGGGTACTTGTTGAGGATAGTTCGTGTGTTGAGTGCTCTGTAGTCACCAAGCATGTGCCATGTTTTGTCGGGCTTCATGTGCATATGCAAGGGGGATGACTAGGCACTTTTATAGGGTTGGCAGTTACCACATTCGAGCATGGTTTGGAAGGAAAGACGAGCTGCCTTTAACTTCTCGGGATGTAGACCACAGGCACAGCAAAACAACGGTCGACCTACAGTTTTGATATCGTGGGTGACTTTGGTAGGGGAAATCCTTGGGCATAAGCCTTCTTTACTGGTTACACCAGGAAATTTGTCAAGGATTTTTTGGAATCGACTATTGGAGTGGGTGATGGTTAGGCAAATTTCCGGGGGATAGTCGATGAAGCGAGGTTTACCTACTACGGCTAGTCGAGGCTAAGTTTACACTTTCCTCGTCGGCAGCTGATTGCCGACTGTTTGCTTCTCTTTGGGATGGCTGGTCGGTACTTGCGTACTGACGTCGAGCCTGGGAAGAGGAGAGGGAAAAGTGACAAAATAGGGAGATGGAAAAGGAATGAGAAGGAGAACCTTCTCCGTCGGCAATCGAGTACCGACTGATTTTTGTGGACGTTGGTTGGTACTTAAGTACCGACAAGCAACGAGGGAAAAAGGAAGGAGAAGGAGAACCTTCTCCGTCGGCTGACGAGAGCCGACTGAATTCCTTCTTCGGTTGTTGGCGGGTATGCCAATGTTTGAAGAAGGGGCGTGGTTTAGCCAATCAGCTGTTGAAATCTGATTGGTTGTTGTTTCCAAGCAAGTTGGAAACGGTGGGGAAGGAGGTGACGGTTCCTTCCCTGTTGACGGTGAAACGTCAACAACAAAAATATATACTTACATCGGAGGTCACCACTTGTGGGTGTGTGTATTAGTGTACACAACACCACACAAATACCAGATCAGGTCGGTTGTGTGTTATACGTATGTGTATGTGTGCGGGCCAAGCCCAGTAAATAATTAAGCTGTACAGACGAAATATACAGTCGTAAGCACAAAAAGGTAGTTCGTGGGTTTTACCCCACTGGCCTGCTAGGTGGTCGACGAGTGTGTAGTACACACTCGTTCGTCATCGACCACCCGTCGCCACATTAACGTTCCTAGACTTTTTCTCATCGTATAGTCTATCTGATCTTTCGATCAACATGGCATGAAGAGTCTCGATCGTTTTTTGATCTTGGCTTAATGTATTAAATTCCAGCCTTGTCATGTCATAGTCCATGTTCAAAGATATAAGGAGTTGTTCTATCTCCTCCTGTTTGTCTAAGCTTTTTCCACAGTCCCTTATTTTCTGGGCTGCTCGAGAAAACACATCTAAATAGCTTCTCATGTTGCCTTCACTATTAAATTTTAACCTCTGAAAGGCCTGCTTCGCATTAATATATGTAACTTGCGTGCAGCTTTTGTACCTTTCATCTAAAACTTTCAGAATCTGATTTATCGTTTTTAAGTCTTTTACTCTTTCTATTAGCTCGTTGTTTAATCCCTGATAAATTAAAGCCTTGCCTTTTTCTTGGTTACGAAAATATGCCATCCTATTAGCCGAACTGGCATTACCAGACTCAGGGTTTAAAAAGTTATTTAGTTCCAATCCCAAAAATAGCACTTCGGTTTCAACATCATGCATTACTGGGTTTCATTAATTAGTCAATATTCTAAATTAATTCTTACGAAATATACTGCCGACGATGAGTTGATCTCTCCGCCGTTGTTACTGCTTCTTGAGTGGTCAAATTACTGTGGTTTTATTTTCGTCAAAAATTTCCAATGTCAAATTAATTAAAGTCCCAAAACTTATTTCAAAGCATCGATGATTCTATCAAACATATCAAAGTTCAGATTAATACACAGTGCAAAAATATTTAACAAATATGAGAGAGATGATTACTGAAAGGGAAACAATTTATCAATCTACATCAATTGAATCAATCTTTAATTCGATGTGAACAGGAAAAAATCTGTCACTTGTGTCAATGTTTGAAAATGAGTTTTCTATTGTTGGATTCGATAATTCTCATCCAACAAAGATTTCCTCTTTCTTTCAATTCTCAACCAACAAGATAAAATTTGAAGGCTATCGATACCACCTTTCAAGTCTCAACTTTGCTTAATATCTGGTTGAGAATTTTCCTGAAATATATTGAAATATAATATTATTTTACTGTAATTTAAATTTTTCAGGTTAATTTTGGGCAAAATCACACGAAATATATATAAATTAACTTAGGCTTTTTACTTATCTTTAATTTTTCATTTCTTTTTTTCGTATTTTTCGAAGTTTTCCTTCTGCTACCTTGCCCAAATGACACCAATCTGCGACGATTTTCACTCTGCAACCTTTGAATTTTCGCTCTTCTTTCGCTGTTTCAGTCCCTGGAACACAGCATGAACAATTGCCAACCGTTTTTGACTGTATGCGCTGGTCTACCGAACCATAGAATCTTTTTGTATCTGATTTGTTTTCTCCAGACTTTTGACTTTGACGTTTTCACAGGCGCCCAAGATTTTACCGTTGTTTTCATTAATTTGACTTTTATTTCACTTTTAATTTGTTACTTTACTTTAATTGAACATTTAACTTTTTCAGGATAGTTACTTTAATCACTGAATTGAACTTTTTCTTCACAAATTTTAATTTTTCCTACCACTTTGCGTGGAGGTATCACTCGGCACTAAGCCTTTCACTTTGCATGAAACACGAACTTTCAAATATTAATAAAATACACAATTATCACATTTCAATTTACCGCACTTATTTCTGTTGCTTGCAGCTCTGCTAACATATTGAGGTGAGGATTAATTACTTTACACAGAAAAGATAAGTACGGACTTCCATTTTGAAATATGTTTATTTACGACGTTAGTACAACGACTGACGAACGGAGAACATTCTCCATCGAGCAGTGGCGGAAAGAATATTATGTTGGCGATAAGTGTCGCCACATGTAAAACAAATAAATGTAAAAGTATGTTACATACAGTGTTAGTCAATGTGATGTCCCATGTTCGTGAGGTAGTGAGGGAATTGTATCCCAACATAATTTGCTATCATTCTCACAATGTATATCATTTTTTTCATTCCACTTACGAATCGCTTCCCCTACCTTTTGCTAACCGATAATGCTGTGCTTCGCCATTTCTTATTTTAGTTGTGAAATATAATTCAGTCTGCTATTAAATGTTGTAATTAAATAAAGTCTCAAGTTCTTTTGATCCTCGTTCTGCACGCCTCACATCAATTATGTTGTTCTACACTCCACCTTAGCGCTACTACTTTGGACAATGTAAACTAACACTTTCAGGTTGTGAGAACAAACACGACCTTTTTCATTCGTTCACACTGAAACTTATTTCCCAATCAAATTTTAAACTCGTAATGGAGGGAGATCGTTCATCTTCCTCAAACTTGTAATTTGTACTTTTGATCATTGCATTATAGTATTTCTAAATAACTTGTTTCTTTCCTTGGAAGTCAACCTCACTTCAAAATAGAAGTGAACTCATCTTAACATGAGTTCTTGACATACATAAATTATGTTGTTCTGCACTCCACCTGCACTCGCTCACTGACACTTATAGCAACTACTTTCGATAACGCGTACTAACAATATTCAGGTTGTGCGACCAAACATGACTTTTTTCATTTGTTCACCCAAGAATGCTGAAACTCATTTCCCACTCAAACTTTGAACTAGTAATGGAGGGAGATCACTCATCTTCCTCAAACTTGTAAATTGTACTTTAGATCATTGCATTACTTGAAGTGAGGTTGAAATCCAAGGAAAGAAACAAGTTAGTTAGAGATACTGTAATGCAATGATTTAAAGTACAATTTACAAGTTTGAGGAATATGAACGATCTCCCTCCATTACGAGATTAAAGTTTGTTGTAACGGAAATCCCACCCTCTCTCTTTCTTCATCTTCATCACGAACACATTATATATATATGTCACACGTACACTCTCATCACAAAGTGCTTCCCCTACTATTCTCAATCCAATAACGCTGTTGCTTCGCCATTTCATATTTCATTTGTGAAACATATTTTAGTCCACAATAAAATGTCGTCAAAGTAAAAAGTCTCAAGTACTTTCAATCCTCGTTCTGTACGCCTCACATCATGGTAGCCATCGCTGCGGTAGAACTTTGAGGAGAGACTTGAAAAATCCTGAATTGATGAATAAATAATTTTTTGAATTAATTTACTGTTGTGAGAAAATTTTTTCATGTCTTCTGTTGAGTAATACACGAAGTATTTACCGTGTTTTTCGAGAACTTTAAACTCGAATTTAATTTATTTTTAATTTTTGAAAATTCAAAATTAAATCGAAAATTTGAAGCTGAAGTTCCGGACTTAATAACGGCCAATCCTGGAAGTCATCGAACGCTAAATCCAGTAAGGACCGCCAAAGAGATCGTGTGAACAGCCAAAGGAAACCTGCTCCCATCATCGAGGACTCATCATAGATCCACACATCGAAGACCCAAATTTTTCGGCTAACTCAAAACAAAATTCAAGCAGGAAGTACAGCGGTAGTCAGCGGAGCAGAGAAAACAGAAATCATTCGTCGACACAACAGAAATAATAAGGTAGAAAATTTCTTTGTAAAGATAATATTTGTTGAAGTTAATTATTTTTCGTGTTTATGGAATTATTGTGTTTGAACTGAGGCGAGAAGAGTAAAATTTTTTAATAATTATTTATGTCCCCTACAATAAATTTGTTTGAAGGAAAAATTGGAGAGTATAATATTGAAAAAGAAGATTTAAAGGAATTGATAAAAAAGTTTGAAGGTGAAAAAGTGATTGATGTAAAAATTGAAACTTATAATTTACCCTACGTTAAATACTTCACAGGCGAGATAATATTAGAATCGTTTATTTCAGCAATAAAAATCACAAATACTGGAGTAATCAATATCGATCAACAGAAAGATATTGCAAATATATATTTTATTGAAAATGCAGAAATAATTATGACTGCAAAAAAAGAGGAAGGAATTTTTTATATATATTATAATATCGAAAATAATAATAAAACACAAATAGAAAATAGTAATAAGAACCCTAAAAATATAATATGTACCCCAGTCACTCAAAATATAGATGATGAATGGGATGATTTTACAGTAGAACTGGAAATTCAAGATGATGATACGAATACTGAATCACCTCAGGGGGGTGAAAATGAGGAAATAATAGAAGAAAAAAATGAAAATAATATCGATAATAATAAAACACAAATAAATAATAATATTAATAAAAAATTGATAATACATAGGAGGCTTGGGCATTTAAATGCCAGATATCTGCAAAAATTAAAAACTTTAGCAGTTGGCATTCCCAAAAATCTAAACTTTAGGGACGAAATTTTGTAAATTGCCAAATATGTTGTATTGCCAATAACTCAAGATTAGGGCATATAGGAATTAGGACTAAACCAACTAGGAAATTGGAGATAGCGTCCTCAGATATTATGGGTCCGTTTACGCCATCTGTGGCAAACCAAAAATATATTTTAACATTTATAGACCATTTTTCCAAATACATTTTTGTCATCCTATTGCTAATAAAAGCCAAGTGACAAATGAATTTAAAAATATTATAGTATCAATGAAAAACAAATTCCCTGAATATCCTATAGGTACTATAAGATGTGATAATGCAAAGGAATATACAGATACCAAAATAATAAATTATTGTAATGAGGTTGGCATAACAATGGATTATGTGGTACCGTATTCGCTGGAGTTAAATGATATTGCCGAAAGGCAGAATCAAACTTTAATGAGGAGAGTACGAGCCATGTTAATTGATGCCAATCTTGACATAAAATATTGGTAATATGCTGTGGTTACATCAGCTTATTTAATTAATAGATCCCCCACAAAATCAAATGAAGGATTTAAAACACCTTATGAATTGTTCTATGGGAAAAAACCAAATTTAAAAAATCCTAAAGTCTTGGGGGCATTAACATATAGGCATATACCTATAGAAGTCAGAAGACAGAATGCTACAAAGGCAAAATCAAAATCAAAAAATAAAATCGACCCGAAATTAGCACATAGAGCTGAGAAAAATATAATGATGGGCTATACAAATACGGGATACTGTCTTAAAGACCCCTATAACACAAAATCATATATTTCATGTGATGTAAAAATGGACGAAACACAGAATATAAAATCATTAAAAATAAATAATAAACCCCTCACAATAAAATCAGCAGATTGTGAATATGATTTAGGAATAATTAACCCAATTATAATGAATGTCAACATTAAATACAATAAAATATACATAGAGGATAATATTCCAAAAACTTTCTCTGAAATAAATACAAACCCATTTAGGGAGGATTGGATTAGGGCCATAAATGACAAATTCAATTCTCTCGATGACATGAAGGTATGGAAAATAGTAGATTACGATCGCCAAAAACTTATTGATGCAAGATGGATTTTCACAATAAAATTTGATGAATTTGGAAATCCAAAACCAAAAGCGAGACTTGTGGCGAGAGGTTTTAAAGATCGAACCGAATATGGTATTGCCAAAACCCATGGCCCGGTAGCATCAATTGGAACTATAAGATTGTTATTATCTATAGTTAATAAAGAAAAATTAATAATGGTACAATATGACATGAAGACCGCATATTTAAACTCACCAATAATAAAACCTATTTTTGTAAGAAGACCTGAAGGGATAAATATAAATACAAATCAGGTACTAGAATTAAGGAAATCAATTTATGTATTGAAAACATCAAGCAAATCATGGTATGACTTATTGGACATGAAAGTGAAGGATATGGGCTTTACTAGAACCAAAAGTGATAGATGTCTTTATTCAATAAATAATAATGATGAAAAAATATACTTCTTAACATATGTGGACGACATATTAATTGCGTCAAACTCGCAACTGTCCATTACAAAAATAAATGATAAGTTGCAAAAAGACTTTACAATTACCATAATAAATAATCCTAGATTCTTTGTAGGTTTAGAAATAGTTAGAAACATCGATAATAATACAATAATACTTTCACAATATAAACATATAGATAAAATGTTAAAGAAATTTGGAATTTCAGAATTAAAAAATACTAATACCCATATGGAAATGGGCTTGAAAATAGATAAAATAGAAAATGGTAGAGACGATACCAAATATAGGTCAATGATAGGAGGGCTATTATATTTAGCAAGACTTACAAGGCCGGACATATTGTTCCCAGTCAATTTTTTCTCCTATTTTCAAAATAATTCTAATGACACACTCAAAAATTACGTAAAAAGAATTTTTAGGTATGTCAATACAACAAAAAATTATAATATAATATACAAATCGGAAGGGGATGGAATACAGGCTTATATTGATGCCTCATATGCCCTCCAGGTGGACAAAACAAATATAGAATTAAATAATCTCAAAAAGGGTAAGTCAATAACTGGATTTATGTTATTTGCTAATGTCTAAGCAAACTATTCACGCCTCATCAAGTACTGCAGCAGAAATAATTGCAGTTTTTGACACCTTAGATATGATAAAAGTCATACATCATATGAATTATGAAATTTTTGGAGAGAAATTGATCGTAGATATAATGGAATACAATATTTCAACACAAAAAATATTTTCAGGGGGTAGTCAGAAAAAATCGAGAGCCCTAATGATTAAATGCTACTCGATATTAGAAGCATTAGAAGAAAAAATAATATTTTTTAGAACTGTGAGTTCTGAAAATCAATTGGCCGATATTTTGACCAAATCTTTAGATCGTTCAAAATTCAAAAAATTAATTGTCAAAGTATTAAACGACACTAACATATACACATAACATAATAATAATTCGTTTATTTCAAATTAATAATATGTTGAAAATTTCCCTGCAAAGTACAAGTCGTCCCAAGTCTAAAATATAAGTAGAAACATGAAAATAGTTGCTGAAAAATTAACCTTCAATTATTGCAAAAAGAGTACTTAACAATACAATTTACTAGAAAATTCTTGCAAGAAATAGATACTCGATTTCTCGAAAATTACAACAAAGAAAACAGCATTAAATCGAGCAAGAATAAACCCTACAATTCGTATAATAAAAACCCTATACTTTTTCAAACAGGCGTGAGAGAAATACACGAAATATTTCCACACAATATGATGAAAGAAAATCCACCAACAATAAACACAATAAAGATTAAAACCCATTACATGACCACAATTAAGATAAATCGAAAAGGTTGCCTTATCGTAAAACATGTTAGACGCCAGTTCAAATACAATATCAATACAGGAAAGATAATAAGCGATGCAACGTATATTATTCTACAATTTTTACATGTCATACTATTTAGATAAGATACAAAACGTAACGTTCCTTCAAAATTCAACAAACTTATAATCACAAATACCTTTGTCAATTTTTTTTCTCTCTTTTTCCTTTAATGTAATATGTTCCTGAATATTTTTTTCTCCTTTTATTTTTTTTCTTCTCCATTCGAAATATACGATGAATGAATCATCTCATATACATAATATTTGAATATTTTTTTGCATGTTACCAAATTTTGAACTTTATTAATTTTTTTTTTTTTTGCACACTACCATTTTTATATCATATATTAATATTGAATATTCCATGCATGTTACCATATTATTTATTTATTTATTTATTTTACTCAATTATTTTTTTTACTCTCGAAGCACGGCACAACAAAATTATTTTAGGAACCAAAGTTACCACAATAATGTTGGAATAATACGATGTCAATAATTTTTTTATTTTTTATTATGCATATATTATTTTTGTACTTAAAATTTTTTTTAGAAATAATAATTCGTTTACTTTCAGTGTACAACATGATAAAGAACTCGAACGGTAAAATTTCAGGGGGGTGTTGTAACGGAAATCCCACTTTCTCTCTTTCTTCATCATCATCACAAACACATTATATATATATAATTGTGAATGACGGTGTCGTACACGATTCGATATCGATAATGTACAACAACATCGATATCTCAATAACGTCATTGATCAACTCAATGACGTCAGTAGAACAGACCTATCAAAACGTGACCAACTTACACAAACACAGACAACACGGACAAGTTCGTTAGAGTAAAACAAACGACGTCATTCGGCTAATGGCGACGAACGTGTATTCAACACGCTCTTTTTATATTTGATCTCACTACATGATAGAAGAGCAAGAAACGGTCCTCGGAGTTATTTTTAAGTTTTCTTTTGTGATTCTACTACCTGTATTTAATATTTACCCGTGCATACCGCTAATTCGTCGTACAATACAAACTCGTGTCTCTACCAAGCAGAAAGCGCATGTCCACAACAAACACTCAAGAACAAAACAGACGTAAGTAAAACAAAACACATACATAATTTATTACATTCCTTATACATAAAGCAGAGTTAACATATTTAATATAAACAAGTGAGATCGAAGAATAAATTAGTACGAACACCGTTTATCCACGTGCGCAACATTTTTACCATTAGATATCTAACGCAACAATTATTCCACAGATCTCGATATGGGGAAGAAAAAACTTAAAATGGCAGAGGGAACAAACCCATTTACCTAACGAAAATAAATAACAAATTCGAACAACTACAAACAGCTCGACAAATACAACAACAGACCGCTCAACAATACATACAAGCCAGACAACCACCAAAAATATATTGCGACACAAACATAACATCACCAAGCAAAAGACAAAGGACAGTGTCCCGAACATCCAACGATGAAATGATGAGTCCCCGCTCCATGGGCTATTACAGATCAGGCTCAGAGGAGCGACACAGACCTGCTACACCTCCAGATAATACCTTAAATACATCCATAACAACACTTGAACAAACCCCCAAAAGGAAAAGATCATCAAAAAGGACATACAAAGATGATCAAACACCACAAACACCAACTATAGAAACAAAAAAATCAAGAACAAAGAATATAACAGATGAAACAACACCAATTGACCTAACACCCACAAGAAAAAACAATAATACAGATACGAACACAACAATACAAAGACGTACTATAATAGCAAACACACACATACAAACTCCAAACAGACAACCTATAAACAACATTTTAATTCAACCAACCGAAATAATACTAGAACAAATGACAAAAATGAACAAGAACATCAGAATAACATACAAAACATAACAAGACACAAAAACATACTCCATATACCAAAAGTCTGGGGAATACCCACCGGAACAAACACCTTAACTCAAACATGCCTACTTAAAACGCCAAAGTACAAAATACCAAAATTCAATGGGAAACATATATCATACCCAGACTTCATAACATCGTTTAACAAATACATACACACAAGAGAAGATATCATAACACCTCAAAAATGCAAAATACTAGAAGATACTATGCCAGACACTATCAAACAAAGACTAACAACGCTAGGACACCACAAACAAGGATATTTCAGAAGACTCCAATACTTACATGATGAATTTGGAGATGAATCAAGATTACGCTCGGAATTATGGCAAACTCTAAACAACATACCTCTCGCACAAAATACAAAAGAAAGTTTACATAACGCATACGATAAAACATGCATACTACTAGACACTATTCACAACTTTGTACCAGAGTTAACAGATGACCTAACATTTCCAGCATTATTATGTATCTTTCCTAGAAATTCATACTCCAATAGAATAAACATTTCCAAACCAAATTCAAGAGCTGTTTTAGAGGCTGTTTACCAAGAAATTAAAACCAGAGACTTGACAGAAAAACCCGACATAATGAAAGAAACATACAAAACACAAGAAAACCAACAACAAAACAATACATACTACAGAGACAAATCGAATAACGCATTTAATAGAAGACAATACAATAGACAACAATATAACAAACCCACCAATAATAATAAAACAGAAAATTTAACACAACCTAAAAGTAGTCCTAACTTCCACTCAAATATAGAACAAGGTAAACCTTCACCTGAACATTACATAGATAATGATATTGATGATTTCTCTGTTCCAGCACATCACTATAAAACAGACATAGACAGCAGCATTCCCGAACAACTTTACCGCTTTCCAGCCATACCAACAAAACAGAGATGCATGTTTTGCAAGGGACTACATTGGAGCTACATTTGCTGCAACAACTAATATACTACATTAGAGAGCAGACGATCCTATTTCAGACAATTTAACTTGTGTCCTAAATGTGGAGTGTTAGCAACAGCAGACCATTGCAATCAAAAACAGAGAAGATGCAAATGGTTCCAATGCCAACAGACCAATGCTCACCATTCAGCATTATGCCCCAGAGCAACGTACTCGATGACGAAAACAGAAGCCAACAAATACTTAGAGAGAGTAATAGACCTACAAACTAAATTCCCATTACGTAAGACAGAGCAAATAAATACAAACACCAACGCAAAACAAAACAATTTTAATAATACGACTTCTTTACAGCCCCGCCAGAACCAAGAAAGCAAACAACATCATACTATAGAGACTGAGGAGACACCAGAGACACAGACCATCAACACAGCAGAACCAACAGAAGAAACAATATTACAACCACCAATACCGAGTAAGTTAAAATTATTTACAATATTATCAACAAACAATCAATTCCTTACATTTTCAACAACCATACGCAATCCCAAAACACTACAAACATACCCAATTAACGCATTCTTTAACTCAGGAAGTACCAAAACATATATACTTGATAG
>WOFM01000019.1:135646-149279 GCA_011428145.1 Ericerus pela | reverse complement strand
TTGACAAGTTTGATGACCCCATCACGGACAGCGTCTTTCGTTATGTGGTAGGCAATGTCAATATGTTTCGTACGTCGCGTTTCTCTGGTCTTAGCTATTGCGATAGCGCCGGAGTTGTCTTCGTAGACTGGAACTGGAACCAAATCATTGCGCTCGTAGCCCATTTCCACCATTAAATTTTGTAGGCCCTTGATCTCTGTAGTAGCTAACTCCAGAGCAACAAACTCTGCCTCCGATGATGATCGTGCGACAGTACTCTGCTTTTTCGTTCGCCAGACTACTGGATTACCATGTACACAGAGTAGAACACCAGATGTAGACCTGCGATCATTTGCGTCGCCTGCCCAATCTGAATCTGCGTAGCCAGTGATGATTTCCTCGGCACCAGTCCCAAAATTCAAACATTGATCGATTGTGCCGAGCAAATAACGTAGCACTCGTTTCGCGTACTTGAACAACATCTCCGTCGGCGTATTCTGATGTCGGCTCAAGACGTTAACAGCGTACATGATGTCTGGTCTCGTACCATGCGCAATATAATTCAGACAACCAATAATCTCGCGATAGGGTAGCTCTCGACGGATATCGCATTCGTCGATTTCGATTTTCAAACCAAACTCCATTGGCGTACTGACTGGTCGTGAGTCTTTCATACCAAACCGCTCAATAACAGCTTCGATATACGGTCGTTGATGAAGTTGGATACATTGACCTTCTATATCTCGTGAAATAACCAAACCTAAAAACTTAGAAGGCACATCTACAACCTTTACATTAAATGCAGATTTCAATACATTTATGGTAAAATCGATTTTGTGTTCGTTGTTACTCGCGATCAAAATATCGTCTACATAAACTAAAATAAATACATTTTCATTTTCGTTTCTAAAAATACACGGACAAGTTTTTAATGCGTGAAAATTATTCTTTTCTAAAAACGTTTCTAGAGTATCGTTCCAAATTTTTGCGGCAGTATCTAAACCATAAAGGGCTTTGTTAAGTTTCCAAACATAATCATTATTATTATTCGCGTTACAATATTTATACGATTTACACCCTTCAGGTATTTCTACATAAATGTCTTCGTTCAATTTTCCATTTAAAAATGCCGTTACAAAATCTAATTGTTTAAGTCTCAACTTATGAAAATTAATAATCGATAAAAACGTACGCACAACTTCTAATTTAGGTACCGCGAGTAATGTCTTTAAATCGTGATTATTACATACAACCAAGTGCGACTAAACGAGCTTTAAATAAACTATTAACATTTTCAATACTTTTCTTCGCGAACACCCACCGGGTACGTATCACTTTCGTTTTCGCGTCGTTACGTTTAATTACAGAATATACGTTATTTTCGATTAATGAATTCAATTCAGCGTTAATCGCGTTCAACCAACTTTCTCGATCAGGACTATTAACCGCTTCTGCATACGTCGTTGGTAACCCCACCTCTACGTTTATGTGCAGAGCATAAGCGAAATTCGATTCAGCTTCTTGGATTAGTTCTTCGTTGTTGGATATGATCTCGTTTTCCAGATCACCGTAGTTACCAAACTGAACCGGATTAAAATCTTTGAATGTTTTCGTTTCGTCGACTTCAACGTTTGATGATCTCTCGTAGCGTTTCGTTACTGGATCATACAGCAAATAACCAGTGTCTGTATTACCTACAACAAACATTAGCTTACTGCGAGGATCTAACTTCGTTGTATTTGGAGTTTCAATTTTGACGTAGGCTAAACTTCCAAAAACTCGTATTTTACTGATGTTCGGTTTTCTGCCAACCCAACGTTCGTATGGCGTTACAAAGTCATTGGCTCTCGTTGGTACTCGATTCAGCAAATAATTCGCATGTTCTACCACATATGGCCATAATTCTAAAGCTGCTCCTGATTCAAACATTAACGCACTCGTATAATTTAATAATGTTCTGTTATACCGTTCTACACGTCCTTGATGCTCATGATGGTATGGTGCTGCATACTCGTTGCGTATACCATTTCGTTTACACATTTCTTTAAATGAATTCGATGTGAATTCACCACCGTTGTCTGCTCTTATTTCCACCACAGGATTCTGATGGAACGTTTTCATCAATTCAACGTATTCTTGAATCGTATCGGCTGCGTCGCTTTTTCGATCTAAAACTTTTATTATTACGTAATGTGTAAAATCGTCAACAATTACCAAAATCCATTTCTTTGGCACCACGTTACTGCGAGTTGAAACTTCGTTGAGATCTACGTAGACTATCTCACCAGGCTTCGTTGCTTTTCTACGTTCGGCGTTGAATGGCTTTCTCGTCTGCTTCGCTTCTTGGAATACGGAGCACGTTCTGTCTTTGAGGGAAGAGAAATCGTTAAAATTCATACCTTTGACGATGTTGGATAACTTTTCCAGGTATGTTACGTTCAGATGACCCATTCGTTTATGCCATAACTCAGCGACTTCGTTGACATTCGTTACAAGAGCGTAGGATTTTCTAAGATCGACGTCCTCATTTACCATTACTCGAACTCGTATCAAGTTATTCTCCAGTTGACCTCGTAGAATCAGCTTGCCACCTTTACCAACTAAGGCTTCGTTGTCGCGAAAAACTATCGTATAGCCACCTTTCATAAGCTTAGTTACTGAAAGTAAATTCGTTCGCAAATTAGGTACATATAAAACATCTTTTATTACAAGATTTCGCGTTAAATCGCCGTCGACAAAAACCGCATTAATATCGCCACTTTCACTTGAATGTAACGCACTATTTTTATTCGCACTATTTATCGTAACCGGATTTTTATAAATGCTGTCTGGAATAAAATTTGAAGCATCACCGGACATATTGTCTGAAGCTCCACTATCTAGAACAAATTCTATTTCATTACTAGATTTAGAACACAAATTTAAAGCATACCGTTCTTCGTTACATTCACGATTAAAATTAACTTCAGCAAAATTTACGTTACTCATTCTTTCACTATTTACAGCTGGTACGTTGGTTTTCGTTAGATTCGTTGTGGCTTCGTTTGCTTGTCGTACTTGATGCTGATTATTCGTTTTACTGGAGCGTTGATCGTCATTGGTTCTCACATGGTTCCCAAATTTAGGACAATGTCTACCAATATGACCGAAATTATTACATCTGAAACATTTAATATTCTCGTTTCTCGAATTACCGTTAAATCTCTTAAAACCGTTACTGCCGTTGCTATAGTTTCGATTCACGTTAGCGTTACCATATCGTTGATCGTTTCGTTGATCATTTCGTTGGTTTCTATAACCGCCGTTATTTCTAAATGTCTTGGAATACATAGCCTGCTTTTCAGCCTCTTTATATTCGTGACTGTCTTTATACGTAGTCTCTTCAGTCAACAATAAACTTTTAATATATTGAAAGTTTCTTTGCTCACCTGACAGTGAATTTACTACCGTCCTTACGTGTGACCATCGTTCAGGCATCGTTTTTAGCAGCCAAGCAACCTTTAGCGTAAATGGAAGACGTTCATTCGCATTTTCTAATATAGCACAATATTTTTCAAATTCTGCTATATGATCTTCCAATGGATTTTTCAAATCGTATTGCATTGCACCAATTTTTGTTTGTACAACGATCACGTCAACTGGACCAGTTCGTTCATACATTGGATCAAGAATCTGAAACAATTCTAAAGGCGTATTTGCAGCATTTACAGTCGTTTGTCTCACAGTATCTAAACGGTTATATATATACGCAAATGCTTTTCCTTCTCTCATCTGTCTTGCTGTCAAAGCAACTTGAGCATTTCCTTCATTATTCGGAATGTACTCACTGAGAGTATCTAGCCAGCCGTTAGCTCTCAGATTCACACGAATTAATTTCTTCCATGCTTTATAATTCTTACCATTGAATATCTGACTTTTTAATACCAGATCGTTTTGAGATTCCATACTTTCGTTTATGTTTAAAATATGAATAATTGGAACATTACCGTTTTCGTTTACACCGTTTAAATCGTTTAAATCGATCAAATCGTTTACTTCGTTCACTTCGTTTTCGTTGATCACTGGATTCACCGGATCTACCACGTTTTCAGCTTGGTCATGAACAATAGGAATTCTTCTACCTGATCTCAGTTCTCAAAAATCGATTCGTTGATCTTCACCGTTGGAATCAGCCAGATTGTTGGAAACCAAACGTCAAAAATAATTAATTAAAATCGTAGCTCAGTTCAATAATTACCACAGTGAGAATCTAGACAAAAGATCACGTCAACAATGGTTCCTCAGTAACCACGCTCTGCTACTATATTGAGTTATTCTTCTTCTAGCGTAGGATCGGTTTTCGTATAATTATTAAAACACTGAAGAACCAAGAACAAATTCATAAATCGTATAATTAATCGATTCGTATTACACACATTAAAAAGATCGCGAAAGTTCGTCAAATTGAAAATCATTAATTAATAGAAGAGACTAGAAAAATTGGAAGCCACCAAAAACGTTGAGTTCCAAAACCAATGTTACTGAGCAAAAGGTATTTTCATAAATATATCTATCACAGACAAAATATATACGTCATTTATAAAATATATTCGGATGTGGAATTGGATCCATTCGTAAAGCCAAAAAGGAGTCATATAAATCAACAGTAAGTGCCAGAGAGTGACCTCCTCTGCTTTGGCCTGTCTCAATTCGACGGAATCATTGCCCTTCAGAGTTTTATCATTCAGTTTCATTGCAAATTAATTGTATTTTTCAGGATTTGAGGTATGTCATTGATATTATTACATTAGCTTTTATGATATGTTCGTTACGTGTGATAGTATCAAGTACTTTACATAATGATTGCAGATGGGAAATTTCATAACTCCTGGACCGTATCCAGACAACCCTCTTGTTGGTAATAGACCCATGAAGTATCCATACACTTTCGCTGCTAAGTTTGCTCAGTATCCCTACAAATTCATGTGGAATTATTCAATTTTCTACCGTTTCATGTTATACGGTTTTCTTGCTACCTTACCTCTCATGTACAAAATCGAGAAATTGTGTAAGTCTTGAATTTAAATTAATTCGTATTATTAACGCAAAGTTGTATCTTATTTTTTCCCAATTTTATCCGCAGCTTATACGCCCAGCAACGTTGAAGAATGGAAAGAAAGACGAAGGCAGTGGTACGAAGTTAAACATCCACCGGAATATGATTGTTATTAATGAGTTTTAGAGGATTAGTAATGTAGTTCATTATAATCATGTTTTCGCTGCGTATAATAATTAGATGGTAATAATGATTATCAACGACAGTGTGTTTCATTGTTTATTATTATTAAATGTGATGGAAGGCGAACATCGTGTTTGTTTTTTTACGGATGCTTGTAAATAGAAAAGGGATCTAAAATTTGGTGCCAAATGCAAGAACAATACTCGAGTAATTCTTAAATTTTTCCAATTATCAATTATACATATATATGTCATGGGCGAAGAATAAAATTTGCACATTTTATGGAAAATGACGATGACCGGCCATCTTACATAATGACGTCAATTGGTATAATTTTTTTGAATTTAACCTATGGCCGGGTTATAATGTAGAGTGCCCATCAGTTTTTAGTCAAAATATGAAACACCCATTTATGAACGATGTTATATTTAACATAAACTCGTATATATCGTTTTGATTTAAACAGTTGAAATGAGGTCATGAAATCAATTGCCTTAGTCTTTTGATTTAGGGGGAGGTTAGGTGAGGCGGATGGTTTTTTTTTTCGTAAAGAAGGAACTATCCCCTTCTCCTAATCTCCGACTACATACCTAAAGACTAACAGTCAATTTCATCACCTCAAATACAATGTTGTTTATGAATGTCGGGAAATGCCAGTTCATTTTATAATCGCATTCGAAAATACTACAATCTGCTGCATATTATTATCTGCGCGTGTAAGAGTCGCATGTCATCATGCCAATAAGTGCCAAGCATGGTACGCAATTTTCAAATTTCCAAGTGGCAAAGATCCATTAAAAATCCGTCTGTGTTCTTTCGTTAATTGATTTGCTTATTGTGTATAAACATCTCTCTTTTAGATAATGAGGTCAAATTTAATTACTTATACTCGATTCAAAATCGTCCGAAAATATGCAAATAATTTCGAATATATCATCGCATTACGTTGAAATATTTTACAGTATATATTGGCTGAAATACTACAATCACTATAGGTACATATATATATATGCCATTCCGTATCTGTTGTAATGAGGTACCTCGTAAAAAAACAAAAAAGTAATAATTTTATAGGTACTGAATTATGCAAGAAATAATAGTCACGATTACAATGTTTTTTTTTTGTTTTTTTTACGTAATTAAGTTTAGTATTTGCAGAGATATAAGCCCTTGAATTTCAACACATTTTCACAAATCCAAGAAAACTTCGATTGCAAACGCTGATGTCACTAACGCCGATCAAGCAGCTACGCATAGGTGCATCGTTCTATTATGCGTATGGTGCAACGTTAATTAATTTGTCCCCTGAACAGAATTTTAAAGTAGGTTTCCTGTTGAAAATCTGATTATTCATCTTGGTGTCTTAGAACTACCTGGAGGTTAGGGTAGGTACATTTTTCATTTCACAACTCGAGGAAAATTGAGGCACGAAAAACTCAAACTCATATACTTATATACTGTACAATGTACATAATATAATAACTGAAAATTTGAACTCCGCGGCTCTAAAAATAAAAACGACGATGTACTTATCACTCAATTAAAAAAAAAAACCCTAACCCATTGCCTACAGAGGTTTCGAATTTGAACTGAGAAAACTGAAATTTCCTAGTAATAAAAGTAATAAACACTCGAAAAGCGATGATGATTTAAATTCAGGTAGAGAAACAGAATGTTCTTAATAGGTAAATCAAATTTAAAAAATTGGCTTGACAACTGCTTCGGGCTTAACTTGAAATAGTTATTGAAATTTTGATAATTTTTGGTTAGACCATCTGAGAGCGAAGGTGTCATCATAAAGTTGTTTTGTGAGTGCGTACATAAGGAAACCTTGCCTCGCTCACTCGCTTCAATAAACAATCTAATATCTAGTATGTAATGAAAAAACTTGAAATAGGGGCCTAAGTAGTAATGGGGCATCTACGGAACATATTTCTGGCAGTCATTTACCATTGAAAGGTGGCTCCAGTCAATGGTAAAAGTCTCCAAAAAAGTCCCTATCCCATCTCCGGTAGCCCACAGAAATCATGAATATTCTTTTTGAGAGGAGTGTCCGATGTAGTGGTAATAAAGTTCGTCAAATTATCGGGCAATTTTTCAGCGTTAAGGCGTACTTGCGAAAACTTTTTCCACTGTCGCAAAATTTTTGTGCAACATTTTGTGTAAAATTTTTTCAGACTTGTAAAAAAATTAAAAAACATTTTTCTAAATTTTTTGCGAAAGGGCAGTTTTGGTTTGGTGAAAAATCGAGTATATAATTTTTCATTCCAGACTTGTAAAAGATTGTTTGTTTGGGACTTGTATGTTTTTGATTTTTGGGTGAAGAAAAAAAGGAAGAAAAAATAAACTGAAATTGTAGAATTAATTAGTTGTTCACTTACCCCACCAGAAAGACTTGAATCAACTTCATTATTATTACTCGAATTCAGACAGTGTACCAAGGTGGAAGCTGATACATTGAGTGACGATGATGAAGTTGGTGGACCATTAGAGGTTGCTGTAGAAGTCTACCCCATACCCACAGCACTAGATGATGTCAAGACAGAACCAGTAACACCATCATTAAGTGACAAAACCAACTTGCAACACTATCACCCTTGTCTTCACCACTATCATCAACATCATCAACATCATCATCATCACCACCACCTTTGGGAACTACGGATTCCGAAGCGAATTGTTTTTGCCAATTGTTGTATGATGAAATTTCGGTTAAGGAAGTGGGTAGCGATGACAAAGAGGATTACGAGGAGGACAAAGATGTGCTGGATGACGAAGAAGAGATCTTTCTCACAGTCTCCACATATGACAGTGATTCTGATATTTTTGTCAATGATAATGCTCCATACACATCAAACATACCTCATAACCTGTCTTCTGAAGAAGAATAATGATGATGTTTTAAAACAGCTTCGAAGGGTTTTCATGGGACACTTATTTTTAATTTTGTTTTTAAAAAAATGGCCCTTTTAAGGGCTACCCTTATTAAAATCCCACTAAGCGCTTAATTTTTTATTTAACCTTTGTGAAAGGTATCACATGCTTCACAAAAGACCCCCTTCACAAAATCTATCACTTTTCACAAAACCTATCGCATACTTAACAAAAGTCAATCTTCACAAAATATATTGCGTAGTTCACAAAAGGTGCCCTTCATGAAATGTATCGCATGCTTCACTAAAGGCACCCTTCACAAAATGTATCCCGCACATCCCAAAAGGCACCCTTCATGAAATATATCACGTGCTTCGCAATGCATTGTTCTTCACAAAAGAAAAGTTGAAAAATTTGTTTTTTAATTTTATATCGAATTTACAATGCGTTGTGATTCTGGAAAAGTGCTTCACACTTAACAAAAGGGAATCTGAAAACATTTTTTAATTTATTTCGAATTCACCTAATTTAAAATTTTATTGAATTTTTATACGAAAACCTCATGTTTGGTGTTGATAATCAGGAAACCATATTGTTGATGCCAACATTTTCCAAATATTCCTTTAAACCCTTGAAAACTTACATCTGAAATATACTCCGAGTACATTTGTCGCAGATTCACATTATCTTGTTTAAAAATTATTAGATAATTAAAATTTTCCCTTATTCCAAATTTTTTGGAATTTTTGAGTAGGACTGCAGGATGTAGAAACACAAAATTCTCCTATATCTACCCTTCCGAAAATAGTTTGCAATTTTATCTTACCCCTCTGTTAAAATATCATTGAAAATCACGCAAGTTCCAGCTTCAGTTTTTTCAGGTTTAGTCAAAGTATCAGGAGTATATTTTGAAAAAGTTATTTTTTTACTATTTTTCAAGTTATACAACTTAACCAAGTTTTCTAGTAAAACATATTTATCCTGAAAGGCTGTTTGCAAAAACAGTGTTATCAAAGTTGTAGGTATTTTATGTAGTAAAATAGTTAATACATTTGTCTCACCACACTCACTTGGACTAAGGATTTCATTAAAGAAGAAAATGCATGAATTCACAAATTCCACGTCAATCCTTAATAAACATTTTGGGAAGAACTTGTGACTGCTAACGAAATTCCGACTGCATCATTTGCAGGGTTCATATGTTGATAACGGGTTTTCTTCATTAAAATAAAGTAACAGAAAATCGAAATAACTTGTAAGATTTTGTGAGAGGAGTTTATTTTTGTGGTCGAATACGAGCAGACGTGTTACTCTCGTTTTTCAGGGATCGGTTACATCTTACTTCTACTTCACAAAATAGAAAAATCAAATTTCTTCATTTTGTGAAGTCAATTATCCACAGTGAAAAAAAAACAACAAAAAAAAAACAAAAAAAAAAACAAAAAAAAACAAAAAAAACATGTTTTGCATGAAAAATAGACTTTTCCCAAGTGTTTTCACGATGTATTAACGCTGATTTGAAAAATGAATTTCGCTTTTTTAAGGGCACAAATTTGATCTCGGGGTTTCAAAACTCGTCACTTAAAACGCGTCCATAAATTATTAATATTATTATTATTATTATTATTATTATTATTATTAATAATAATGATGATGATAATAATAATAATTACAAATTTTCGTCACAATAGTCGAAACCCGTCTCTTACCGAGCCACGATACATGACTACATAAGTAAATACAAAAACTATAATTAAGCTTCCTTCTTGTTTTGGATTGTCACAACTTCTGCACAATTTTACAAGGATAATTCACTTTATGGAAGGAGGGTCCGCGTTTCATACCCAAAATTTTAAAACCGGTGTACGGTTGCAATACTTCTGGAACTGAAACTCGTCCTTTATCTAATTGAAATGTTTCACAAATTGCATTGATAGTCCTTGGTATGGCACACGCCGTTCCATTCACTGTATGTAGAAATGTTTCATCACTTTTTATGTTTAATCTTCGTGACTATTCAACGTTCAATTAACAAGAAAATGAATTAAAATGTGATTAATAAACTGTGCAAAGCTGAGAACGTGCGCCTAGACAATACTACCTGGTAATCAGTGCAGTCGCTGCAGCTCGATAATTCACCGTAACGATCTGAGCCTGGCATCCAAGCTTCTACGTCAAACTTACGATAAGCCTGACATCCTAATTCGTGGGCTGACATGTCGAGCACACGATAATGCAAACCAAACGAAGAAAGTAACTCTTCTTGAAAGTCAACAAAAGATTCCAATACAGTCGCAGATTGATTAGATAAACAGACGCCGAACATTTCTACTTTTGTGAACTGGTGCACTCTGAAAATGAAGATACCATTTCAAGCAACCAATAACAGACGTAGCAATATTGCGGCTGAGAGAAATTTTTCTAATCCCGAAAAGAAAACTTCTCCAGTTTTCCAAATTTCCTTCTCAAAATACACGTTACATGACATTTTCTTTTCTCACATAAAATTCTAATAACATACATTAAAATGCAGTTATAAATATCAGCATGTAATTTAATAGAAATGATGAAGGCAAAAAGATTTAAAAGATTTGGGGAACTTGAGAAAATGGTAAACATACTACGCTTTTACAAGCTTCGAATGTACAACTCCCAAAGATTTTAAACGCTGCGTGCCAAGTTTCTCAGATCGCATTACACATAATTTACATTATATTACCATCGATATCTGAGAGTCTAGTTGTTGACAATTCCGTAACATTAAATTGATGAAAAAAGTTGGAGATTAAAGTAAATCTTATAAATTAGAATAAAAATATTTTTACTACCAATAAGATATCTTAAATTTTGAAATATTGCAAAGAAAAACTTACAGCCTACTTTAAAATTAAAGAGTCGTTCAGGTTAAAATTTTAATTCTACTTATGAATACTTAGGGTAAACAATGTTCCACTTGTTAGAGACGAATACGAAATAAGAAATTTTTCGATAAAGATTTGAACTTAAGCTCCAACATATTCTCCTAACAGAGTCAACATCAAATAAATAAATAAAATTTAGAAAAAAATAATCTAATTTCCCTTCTTATACAGCAACATTATTTTTTCTAAATCTAAAATTCACTCTGATAATTTGTACTATCTTGTCAAACGAAAAAAATCCTCAGTAAAACACTTATAATTTCTTTGTTTCAGAGAAAAAATTATGACATTGATTTAAAAATATTATCATCATAATTCAAAAAGAGTCTACATCAGTGCAAGTATCAAGTATTTGGGGAGCAGATTAGTAGAAAAAAAAATTCTTTCTTATCAAAGGTACTCTAGTAGGTAGGTATATTTCGCTACCTATAAATTCCTTTTTCTGTAGCAGTATCTGAAACTTCAGCTCGATAACATCGGCTAACAGCACTGTACAATTTCGGTAATGATACTTTCTCGAAATTATAATTCATTAAATAGGCTGCAATTGCCATTTCAGACGTTCCGGAAAGACACCACCCACTTCCATATATGTCCGGATCTAATTTATAAACCTAATAAAATAAAAAAATCACCTAAAACGTCAATAATGTAATAAAAATTTTGACACCTGAATCATGAAATATATACTTGTGTTCGTTCTCCAGTGGTTGGCATTCCGCAACTTTCAATGGAATTTTCCAAAAGTAAATCTGGCACCGAGAGTAAATTGAATTTTTTAGCGAGTAATTTATCGACAGTGTAGTCGATTAGTGCTTGTTCCAATTTGACGGCGTCTCCAATGAAATAGTAGCTACGATCACCACACAGATGATTCAGACCGGACATGAATAGCAAATCTTTATCCATTAATAACTTAGCACCAGAAAGTGGTTTACAGGGGTACTGTTTTTTGTGACCAACAGTTTTAACTATTCGATAATCATCGTTAATATCTTTTATGCTAGGATGAATTCGATTAGGTAATGAGAACAATATTGACTGGAGCAATTGTATCGTCTCATCTTCGGTTATTTCTTTAAGGTTTTCTAGTTTTTCCAGGTCTACTTCTTGCTTACGCAAGCGCATCTCCTTTACGATGTCTTCCCTGTTGGACTCAAAATCTTTCACGTCAAAGATTGGCGTCGGAAATTCGGATTTCTTTTTCTTAATGATATTGTGAAAACACGAATTGCAGCAGGGTCGGACAGTGGTAACAAGAATGGAAAACTTCCTCATTTTCGTGGAAAGATCTGCAATCATCAATTGGTACGAAATACAAATCTATCATCATTACAACAGGCAGGGTTGTAATTTTTACTTTTTGAATTTACCAACTCAACTGACTGTTCTTGAAACGATCACAATTGCGGTAAAAGCGAAGGCATTGCACGGTGTATTATCAGCGAATGTAAATTTGTGATAATTTAACACATGTACTGCAACCTTCGAGGATATATATATGATGGAGACGGAACGGAACAGCTTTAAGTTGGTGTTGAGTGTCCAGTCTATAGATGCCGCGTACTGACGTACGAAGTACCCCCGACCGAACACCACAACCAATCAGAATCGAAAATCGGTGTAAACGTGAGTTACTTTAGCTCTGTTTGATAGGACTACACCAACTTACATCAACCTACACCAGGAGAGCAATTCCACAAATTTCAGAATGTTATATGACTTTACGCCCTTTGACTATATAGCTAATGGACTGCTAGAACTGATAAGAAATACATAGAGTTAAATGGAACACGCTGAAGCCACTGTTAACAGGCGTTCTTTTTACGAAAAACGACCTTTGGTGATAAGTGAAAGTACAAACACTAGTGAAACTTAAAAGAATATTGTTCTCTCACTGCTTATATTGTTAGGAGTCACGAAAATATAACTGAATACAAATTCAATTTCACACAAAGTACCTTTTTCGAAAGTAACGCCTGCAGTGTTCGGCTTCAAGATTTTATCAGTTCTAGCAGTCCATAAGCGCCAAGTTTTACTTGAATATTTGTGGAATACCCCTCTTGGTGTAGGCTGGTGTAAGTTAGTGTAATCCTATCAAACACAGCTTAGGTGTTGGAATACGATTCCCTTTGACTATATAGCTTAATGGACTGCTAGAACTAATAAAATCTTGAAGCCAAACAATGCAGGCTACTTTTTGAAAAAGGTACTTTGTGTGAAAACTGAATTTGTATCAGGCAAGTCAACAGATGGTATTCACGTTCACATTTTCATATCATGAACGAGTTTGTCCTTCCATCTTTTCCAATCAATTTGCTGCAATGCTAGAGCAAAGCATGTAGCAGGGACGACCTTCACAAAAAAAAAAATGGCCCTAGTAAATTAATATTAAAGAAGACTGAGCGCAGGCCAAATCTATTTAACAAATACCAACGTGACAACTGCAAGAAATTCAGAAGCTTTTCTTTTATCTTTCTGAGTCAGGTAGTTCTCTTTGTCAATTTTTTCAAATTTTACAGAATAATTGGTCCGTTGAGAAACCTTATTCTGAAAAACGAAAACAAAGATATTAATAAGTTCAACATGAAAGAAGAGCCATGTAACTACTTCGAATACTAATATATCACAAAATTCTTCG